>SSSL01000195.1:0-63756 GCA_008086715.1 Sitobion miscanthi
AGGATTATTCAAAGGGGCACCAGTTATCAATAATCAAGTCTACACAAAAAATTTACTAGAGTCACAATACTAAAAAAAAAAATTGAAAAAGGGTATTGGCGCCCACAGGCAAATGCATTTTAGAAAACAAAAAAAAATATTTAGAAAAAATTAAATATTAGGAACACACATGACAAAGTACAAACAAAAAAGCCCAGAATTTTAAACAGAAAAACTATTCAAAATATTTGGTTTATTAAAGAAGGATTATTCAAAGGGTATTAGATTATCAATGTTCAAGTCTACACAGAAATTCAACTAGAGTCACATTACTAAAAAAAAAAATTGAAAGAGGGTGTTGGCGCCCGCAGGCAAATGCATTTAAGAAAACAAACAAAAAAAATTGAAAAAATTAATTAGTAGGTACACACTACTAAAAAAAAAAAAAAATTGAAAGGGGGTGTTGGCGCCCGCAGGCAAATGCATTTTATAAACCAAAAAAAAAAATATGGAGGAAATTATACTTAAGGAATACACATGACAAAGTACAAACAAAAAAGCCCAGAATTTTAAACAGAAAAACTATTCAAAATATTTGGTTTATTAAAGAAGGATTATTCATAGAGTACCAGAATACCAATGTTCTAGTCTACACAGAAATTTAACTAGAGTCACATTACTAAAAAAAAAAAAATTGAAAGGGGGTGTTGGCGTCCGTAGGCAAATGCATTTTAGAAAACAAAAAAAAAATTAAGAAAAAATTAAATAGTAGGACAAACATTAAAGAGTTCAAACTAAGAAGTCCATAATCTTGAATGAAAAAACTATTCAAAATAATTATAGGTAGTTCATTTAAGAAGGATTAATCACTGGGCACCTGATTATCAATAATCAAGTCTACACAAAAATTCAACTAGAGTCACACTACTAAAAAAAAAATTGAAGATAGGTGTTGGCGCCTGCAGGCAAATGCATTTTAGAAAACCATAAAAATATTTAGAAACAATTTTACTTTAGGAATACACATTACAAAGTACAAACAAAAATGCCCAGAATTTTAAACAGAAAAACTATTCAATATGATAATCTTACTAAAGAATGACAACAGAGGGTATCAGGTTATCAATGTTTAAAAAAATATCTACAAAAAATACAACAACAGTTAAAAAATTACGAATAAAATTGAAATGTTCAAAAATTCAGCTAGAGTTACAATCTTTAAAAAAAATTGATGGTAGGTGTAAGCGCCCGCAGACAAATGCATTTTAGAAAACAAAAAAAATTATAGAAAAATTTAAATTGTAAAACCACACATTAAATAGTGAGACAGCCTCTTTTCAAATTATATAGTATGACACAGGTACTCAGTGTACTCCTAGGTATAACCGGTTAATGTTGAAATATATTTATTACAAATCAATCTATTAGAATTCAAAGAATTGAAAAATAATTGTTTGAGAAACCTGGGTGAAAGAAACACTAAACAAAAGATACTCTGGAAGCTAAATAAAACAGTACCTAATAACTACATTCCAAAAATAGGTATTGTTTACATTGTAATAATACGAACAGATATTATGATCAGGGTGTATCACTTTAATATATGTATTAGAAAATGTATAAAAATGAATGTAATTATTAAGGATGTAAAAAAATGTGGGAAGGAAATCTTGAGAATTCTTTGACAATAGGATAACAAAACACAAAACCATATTTTAAATTAAAACTATTGATTTCATACATTTTCTATTTAATAAAACTCACGAGTATTGAAAACATTATAAAATCCTAATAAAATAATATTTTTTTATATTTTATAATTTGTCATGGTAAAAACATCATTATTTAATGTTGGCCGTATTTAAGTTCTTAATAACTATACTGGTGCAACACTAGCCGGCAGTCTTTAAGGACTGTTTAAAAAATGATGATAATTAGTTATGTTCTATTTTCTTACCCTATAGCCTGACACGGAGCCTAACCTGGCCCTAAACGAATAATATTTAATATTTTCTTTCATTGTTATGTTTACAATATCGCATACCTTAACAGTTAGTAAGAAAAGATCATTGCAAAGCTCACGACCGGTGATGATAGACAACTATCATCACCATAGCTTAAACTAACCATAGGTTTACCTAACTAACCTTCTTATGACTTATTAGGACACTTTGAATAAAAAGATCCTGAGTTGGTTGCCGAACTTAAGTGTTTGATTTCAAAGTTGATCCTTTGATTGTTGACACCTTATGGATGGAGCGCATAAAATAATAAAGATATGGATAGGCCACGCCTATGTTTAATACATTTGAGGCTGCGTTCCGGAGGGGAAGGCAATTGAGTCACCTTTATATTGATAGTCGATACTCGATTTAGGTATACTTTATTTGGCCTCAATTGTTCCCCCGAAGACCGCTGATAAGACAATTATGTCCATCCATATCTTTATTATCTATGATGGAGCCATACCCAACTCACTCGTGTAAACAATTTGAAGCACACAAAACGATCAACGAGTCTCTATTAATGATTTATCAGCATCTATACTCTCACAACACACACTTGGAGACAACATGCACATGCACATGAAAGGTTTTTTTAAAAGAACATTTTTAATGATTTTTTTCAGCTTCATATTTTTTTAAAAATACCAGGATAATGTCGAGCATGGGAGCAACTTATAACGTATTCAATTAATTTTATTTTGGACTTATTGAAACATGCTATGGAGGGTAGTCCTTTTGAGTTTTAGTCGTCCAGTGTCCACAAATATTTCAAGTCATAATATGAAATCCCAGCCATGTCCCCCATACTCTGATATTAAAAGCCCAGCCCACCTTCATATTCTCTATGCAAAAAGTAAATTTAACACAAATTTGTAAATCAATACACAGTCTCTATTGTATTAATATTTGTGATTTCATAATATTCAGTATTTTGTATAATTATATTGGGAAAACTAAGAAATATCATTTACAGAAGACTGTGACTAACACAATCAAACTTTGATAAAAGTATATATGATATAAGTACCTTCTATATTTGAATTAATCTTTTTTTTCCGGTACTTTATTGGTGGACAGCACTTTAACTACGGTCCCTCAACCTACTGAGGCAATCTTGAGGCATTTCCTTTTAGGAGTTTGTAACTAATACAATCATAATATAATATGAGTATAGTACATTTCGTAATATTTTTTTATAATATTTACTGTTAGTAAAATATTAAGTTTGTATTTCTAATATAATATATGCTATGATATTTGTGGACGGCTCTTGCACCATGGCCCCTCGATATAGTTATGTGGCGACCCGGCCCATCTCTTTTAGGTAAATGATTAAATACTTAATCAAGTCTTCCAATTTATTAAATATTTATATTTTGTAAATAATTGGGATAATTTAAGAAAAAATTTAAATTGAAGAGAGATGAGTGTGAATTAACAAAATATGTGGTGTGAAATGTACATTCGAACTCCTGTTATAATGTATTATATGAACTTAAGTTATTTTTTTATAATGTACTAGTAAAACATTTGAATATTTATTACATGTACGTATATTATATATAGATTTCATGTATGATTTTTTTAATTTTATTTTTTGATAGTTACCTACCTACTACAATACAAGACACTTTATTTTGATAATTTGAAGCAATATATGTTTTGGATTATTTAGATTATATAAACTAAATTTCAGACCATAGTTAAGTATTTAAAGTTATATGATCAGAGTCGTGGAACCAATATTTTCAGGCTCTACTAGAATGTATTAGTTAAATTAAACTATAATAGGTATGTGGAATAACAGTACCTAACCTTCTATGATAATTTTTTATGAATATATTATAAGTAAAAGCTCAAATTTAGCATTTTTACGGTATGTAAAACATTTTCATAATATTTTAACAACAGAAATTATGGAGCTAAAAATATAGAAATACCTATATCATGTTTAGTGAGGCACTGGGCGCACTAAGATACGGTCCATAGTTTATAATTTTGTTTCATTTATTAAAATAATGCTTTTTAATATACTTTTTCATAAATTAATATTCAATACAGTTGGCTTTAATAATTTGTTTGAACTATAAGTACGTATTTTTTTGGGAGATCCCTATTATTACAAAACCGTTACCAATATGCGTCTCACTGTACCCCGTTTCCACAAAAGATAAATCATTACTTATTACCAGGGCTGTGATTAAATGCATTTACATGCTTTTTCACTATACCGTGACTATATAAAAAATGGATTCGGCCAAAATCTTATTTTACATATTATTTTTATGGATTAGTTCTATAATTGTTACATGTTTTCATGATTTCTTCGTATTTTATGCTTATTTTCTTCCGTTAGAAAAATAAATATTTTTTTTTTTTAAACCAATTTTAATTATTATTATTAATTATTAAACAATTTTTAATAAAGGCGTTTTTATGCATATTTTTGAATATTCAGTGCATATTTTAAATCATATTTCGCCTGTTTTTAGTGCATACATGCAGGCATATTTAACACTTTTTCATTGCATTAAATTCACAGCCTTGCTAATTACTTTTACTTCCAATCATATATACCACAGTTAATGTTAAATTTCAAATTGTCAACAATCAATTGCTTCTTCAACTTGATAACACTTAAGAGGATGTCAGATTTTTAGCGCACTTTTATTTCTCTCTCTGACCCACGCACAATCATTTTAGTGTTTGGCAGAACCAACCAGATCCGGTTCAAGGACTCAAATTTCGTACGGGCATAAAAATATATTTATAAGTAATTTATAGTCGATAAGCCAACCTAAACTCCTTAACAGCAAATTATTTTTTGCCTTACTGTTCAAAATTAAATACCAAAAAAATTAAATTTCTTTATGTTTTTTAAACAAAATAGAATTTGTTTATGTTGAATATATTATATGATTTTAAAAATCTTATAATATGATATTATTAAATTATTCTTGTATATAATCTAATATTAAATGTAACAACTTCGTGTTGGTTCTGTTAATTGTACATTTGGTATGCTACGCGTGGGTCAAAGATTGAAAACAAATAGTGCATGAGCGGATAGGTAATTTTTGGCCTACCGGGAAATATTTATTAGGACTTCATATTTGTACAATTTAGTACCGGGGCTGAAGTCAAGGCCCCAGACACAACATACAACACAGACGAAGGCCTACCGGGAAAATCACGATTTCCCGGTGGGCCTATCCGCTGACATCCCAAACGGGGGTCTGTCTATACGCAGTCGATTAGACTACCACCGCCATTATCATTTTGTTGTTATCAAAAACAAAAATCGTTATCATAAATAAATTTTAACATAAATTATAATAATTTAATAGTTCATAATTATCATAAACCAAAATTATTTAATAATTATTTTATGCTAATTACACGTTTACATTTTTATTAGGTTAATTCATAACTATTATATTCATGTATTTTGTCTTGAGTAGGTCGTAGGTGAGTTTTGGAAATTTTAAAACACAATAAGTAGATAGATTTGTGATGAGATCCATTTACACATTCCAAATAAATGTGCTGTTTAATTAAAAATGGACAGCCCATAAATTTAATTGGCAATTCTCCACTTAAATGAAGATCTAAGTGCCTATTATTTGACTATTTAGGTAAGATAAACAGTTAATTAGTAAATGAATTGTAATTGTAACCATAATAGTAGGACTTAAAAATCTGTTTATATTTCTACACCTGCCTTAATTCTTATATATTAGTTAAAGGTTAAGCACGTCTAAATTATGAATAAATAAATAAATACAGGGAAAATAATTAATTGTAGTACTTAAAATTCCTGTGCGTACATACAAATAAAAATGTAAATAAATATTGAGAACAAATATAATATTCCCTAATTTTGTTACTAGTTTATTACTATACTCATATGAAGTAAAAATAGCATCAACTACATGATTAGTTATAAATAGTTAAAACAACTATCCCATTTATATTATGTATGATTTATCTAGGCTGGTCAGATGTTCGATTTTTACGAGAAAGTTCTATATCTTAAAATATATGGATACAAGTACCTATATGGCTATATTAATATTATTAATATTATTAATAGGTATATTAATATGTCTGAATGTAATGTATTTATTTTAATTGATGATAAATTATATTTATGATAAAATTTTGTTTTTGATAATAACAAAATGATAACGGCGGTGGTATTATAGAAATTCGCTAGACTAAACCGGTTTAAAATTATCCCGCACCGGGATAATGAACCATGTAAATGATATGGTCCAAACATCCCGGTGTATTATTTTTTCACATCGGTTTAGTCTAGCGAATTTCTATGGTCTAATCGACTGCGTATAGACCACCACCCCCCCCCTCCCCCCCAACCGGCAACCGATCTTTTTATCCTATCCAATAAGTCAAGGTTGTAAACCTATATCAACTGATAACGGTAGTAGTTTAAGCCAAAGAGTCAAGTGGCCTTTGCAATTCATGATCCTTTTCTACGTATTCGACATTGTTAACATAACTATTCTACCTTTACACTTTTTCTTCCCCTCTCTCACAACTATACAGGTTCAGCCACTCTCATTCCAAACCTCCATATGATCGATATTCTGTCTATCCATCTCTTCTTCAGTCTTCTCATCCCTCATTTCCCCCCTAAATTAACTTCTATAGCCACTCTCACTATCTCTTATCATACAGTGACCGAACCGCCTCAACCTATTCTCTCTTGTTTCCACTACAATATGTACCACTCCTACACTACCCTTAATTAATTAATTTCTTATTCTATCCTCTTTTGTACCTTAATACCTAACTTTATATTCTCATATCTGCTACTCACACTCCACTTACCTACCCTCCTAACCTTACAATTGTTTTTCGTCTTTCCCTTTCATACACTAACCATTCTGAAAGCATGTTAAACTCTTTCCTTATCTTCGCCATATCACGCACTTCCTATTCACTCAGTCTCTAGTTACCTACAAGTCGTCGTACTTGATTATAGGTGAAAATATTTAAATATCATTGAGCGAATTCCCTACTCAAAAGAATAACTTAAAAAAATATCATACCTAACCAATTTTCTAATTTTTATCACGACTTTATTGATAGCCGGAATAGTGTTATACCAGTATAATTACAATACAAATAATTGAAAAGTTTCGGGCAATACATCCCCTGATCAATTAACAATAACAAAAATAAACATACTGAAAAATAAGAAAATACATACCCCGTGTCTGAATCGAAATCTGCTATCAAACTTAGTCTTCGAAACACTGCAACGTTCACACATTTCAGTCTGCTTATGGTAAATTATTCCCAGTTGGCAAATTTTCACTGACGAATACCATTTCTGAAATAACACGCATCTTACAGTAAAATGTTCTACAATATTCTTATGATCTATGCGTTACGGATATTATACAAACCTACCAATAAATAATATTAATTTATTTACAGAGTTTGTACTTTTAAACGTTGTATTCAGTGCCGTGTTAAGAGGGGGGCAAAGGGGTCATTTGCTTGGTAAAATCAAGGGGTGCCTCGAGCTTGAGAAACCGCTGTTGCCAGTTGCCTGTTGGTGACTCCTCAATTTATATTTAATAAAAATTTTAATGAAAAAATTACGATCTTTACTTCCTTAGTTATATATTTAAAAATATATTTTTGTCGTACCGATAGTAAAATAAAAATTAATCGAATTCAATTTTATACAGGTACTAAGGTACTAAAAATAATGATATAATAAACTGGTGAACTGATCACAAAGTTATTTATACTCGCACAGGTTTTCCGATGAGTGACTGCTGAGTTGTGACCCTCCAACCATAATAGTTAGTAAATTTGCTAAAGGGAAAGCGAGAAAAAAAATTGTTATAATTTGTTTATGTAATGCAATTTTATTGAATAAAACTAATTAAATTTAGATAAAGTTTTCAACATTATAACTTATGATAGCTTAATAAACTTATTACCTACTAAATCTATGTTAAAGTATTATAATGCACAATTAAAATTGACCAAATTAGCCATTTCAATTCTATTGTTTTTATTATGTAAACACAACATCAGAGATCAGGATCATCAGACAAATAAAAATATAGATGATAATCTTTTGGAGTCTCCAAAAAAAAAGTCATTCTATACTTATTCACATATTTGAAATACTAAATAACGTGCGAGGTAGTCAATAAGTGGATGATATAAAGAAGAGAGGGGGACTGGTGCGCTTAAAAGCTTAACACGGCCCTGGTTGTATTCAAGGATTTATTAGTTTTAAACCTAACGAAAATTACATTTATTCACAAGTCAGTTAACAAATATTGTGCTCTTTGATGTTTTTTAATTTGTATTTTAATGGTTTATACACGGAATTATTACTATTACTAAGTAGCTAGGTGTAGTTAAATTCAATAATTTACAAATATTATACCAATCAATTTAAATAACAACTTTTGAAGTTTGTGTGTAAAGTAAACAAGAGATAAATAGATTGCAATGCATTACAATCATGTAAAAAATAATAATAATCGTTGTGTTCTAAGTGACATAAGAACAGCCATGTTCATGTTTTACACTATTATAATAGGTACACGAGTATATAAGTATATTATTCATAAGCGTTCACATGGGTGGTCAGGATAGACAGTTAACTAGGAACTCCTTGAAAACTTTTGTATTTTAGGTGTGCAACAGTATACGTAGGTGCCAATGATAAAGATATTAAGTGGAAAAATAAAAGTTACGTATATTAAGTGGCATACACCCAATGCTTAAATTAAACATCAGGTTTGGGAAAAAAATTTACCAGTAATAAATAGTTATGGCACTAAATATTTAAGCATACCTATACCATCATATAATATTATAATCTAAAATAATAATTATAGTAAAATACTAAAATATGTAATTGTAAAATATTGAATACCTTTATCTATAGGGTATAAATTACGCTAAAGCCTAGAATGGGTGTATAATGTACATAAAATATGAAGTTTTAAATACTTCGCGCAAACCTAATGTGTTACCCGGTGAATAGTATAGGTAAATAAGGTACGTATTAAACAGGTCGTGGTGAAACGAAGACAACGTTTAGTTTGTTCGGACTGGCGTATAATTTATTATTATTATACATTGCGCCTTTGGTAGGTAGTAAACGTGCTTCTACGTTTATATGCTTACTTAAATATGTTTCTACGTTACCGAGTTAACAGATTTTCCGTGACAATAAATATTTAATTCAAGTGTAAAAAGTAAATTTAAGCCCCAAAATAATATGAAAACAAACTTACGCGTAAACACCGACTCTTCGGTGAAACTAGCTGTATTGCACACGCTGCCGCCCGAAGAAACACCCTATCTTCATCCGTCTACATCTCGCTCCGAATTGAAACTAGAAAGTATGGAAATATTTTATGAAAATAACCTAAACGTAACAAAATGTGGAAGTTCGCGCGCGTGTTATAATATACTGTTTAACGAACTGTCCGTCAATTGCTGGCTTATTTTAATTTTTTGTTCACTGCAATTATTAGAATAGTGAATCGTCTCGCCGAATGTCGACAATTGGCGATTGACATGGATGACATAAATATATTATTATAATATGATAAATCCATGGAACTTAACCTCAGTATACAGGATGTCCAACCGAGATCTGACAAATGCCATAACTTTGGCTATATACAAATTTATTAAAGTTTTTTTTTTATATATATTATATAATTTATAATCACTCGCGCTACACGTATAATATATAGGTACAAACAATTATTTTATTTTAGATTCTGAGCGGAGCGATGAATGTATTAATTTTACAATGATATGTGTTTTAGATTCTGAGTGGAACGATGAATGTATTGGTTTTACAATGATGTGTGTTTTTATATTTTTTTTTGTGTCTGTGTACACGATAAGTAGTTGAAATAATGCTTCGATTTTTAACTTCAGTATCTTTTTCGATTGGAAAGTGAATATCGTTGGTGCATTGGAGAGGTCAAAATTTATAATTCCTAGTAATTTCAAAAGCGCCAAGAAAAACAAAAGAAAAATTAAGGGAAAAAACGGGAACTTTACGCAAAATCGATTTTTCACAAAATTGAATTTGGTTTTTATTGTAACTTTAAAACAAATGACCGTAGATACATGAATTTTCACTGGTTGTTTATATTTTCATTTTATATACACCATAACATTTTCCAAAATATTTGACTTATTTTGAGCTGTTTACGGACATTGTCAGTTTCCATTTTTTTAGTTTTTTTTTTTTTTCTATAAATATCATAAAATTTATCTGTTGAGTAAAAAAGCTTGAAAATTTAATAGAAGGCTCCTAGGTTATTGTTTCAAGGTAGATGAAAAAAATTAAAAATCCTTAGTCACAGTTTTTATTTATAAGCATTTAAAGTTCAAATCTTGACAAAATACGGAAAAATCACGAAAATTAGCAAATTATTTTGAGTTGAGAATTCATAGTTAGTCAAATTCATATTTTTACAACATTTGATATTCACTCGATTTCTCGTGTAACGATTTTCTTATTTTATTGTAATTAAAAAACGAATGACTGTAGATACTTGAAAAATTCACTGAATGTTTGTATTAGCATTTTCTATACACGATAAAATTTTGAAAATAATTTGACTCTTTTTGAGCTGTTTACGGACATTGCCAGTTTTCAATTTTTTTAGTTTTTTTTTCTATAAATATCAATAAAATTTTATTTGTTGGGAAATAAAGCGTGAAAAATTAATACGAGGCTCCTGATCTATTTTTACAATAGCAGTTGAAAAATATTTAAATACATAGGCACAATTTTTTTTTATAAGCATTTAAAGTTAAAATTTCAACAAAATTTATAAAATTTATAATTTAATAATTATTTTGTAGTTAACAATTTATAAAATGTTCAACTTTTATAGCTAAGGATTGAAAATTGAAAACAAGGCTCCACGTAAATAGGTTATAAATAAATTACTTTGTGCACAATAATATCATCAAATATACTTGGTAACATCATAGTCTGACTGACCGTTTTCGCTCAGAATCGTTTTTCTTATACAATGATATTATATCATTGAATTCAAATTTAACACCATCCATTACAGTGACTCACTTGTAACCTACTGTGCAGCAGAGGGACATACATTTACCCACTTTTTTTATTACTAAAATAAAAATTTAAAATTTGATTGGGTAAATTCAAAATAGCAAATTTGTGAATCTGATTATAAGAACAATTTTGATGGTAAAAGCGTTTATATAAGTCAAGTAGGTTATTATTTCGAATTTTTAAAAATCTATAATTTTTTTTAAAAATTATTTAGGAACGGAGGTAATAACTTTTTTAAAAATATTATTTTTGGAAATTTGGTGACATGAGTATATTTCTTAATTATTTACTAATCACATAATATTAACTAATTTTGTCACACGTTAACCTATGTAGTATAATTAATTTTTTTTTTGTCAGATCTTTCTTTTACATCCTGTAGATATATATGATCTATTGATAAATCATATGTTCTTTACAGACATTATTGTGATCTGTAATATATTCTGTTTTTCTATTTTAGGGGGGTTGTTCTGGAAAAGTGAAATCGATAAAAAAGATTGAAATAAGATAAAAATGCATTTTTTTATGGTTTTGAACATGAAAGCTGTGAGATGATCGATATGAATTTCATGAGAAATCTAGAGGTACTAGAAAACTGAGATTAGTGTGTTGAATGAAATAAATTTAAAAATTGATGTTCACAACAATGGCTTAAAAATTAATTTAATTCAAATAATGAGATGAACCTTATTAGATAATTTAAATTTTCTAGAACAAGCCCCCAGTTGTTGGTCGCATGCCAATTTTAACCATCATATACTAGACTACAAGTTTATAGACATTCTATAATGCATTCTCCTGCCGGTGGCTCTAGACGTTGTTGGAGAAATTATATTTCTTTAGTAATTAAATTACGATACGAATTTTAAGTTACATAGGTACTTGTCCAACACTCGACTTCTGGAATTTAAATTAAAGAATGTAATATACCTAGGTAACCTATCGATCTATTCCAAAACAGAAACTTAACCTAGGTACCAACAATATCACAATATCAAATAGTGAAATGTGAAAATTTCCTATATAGGTATATCCCGTAAAACTCCCAAAATAAAACCGTACGTTTGAGGTGTTCTTTTAAAACCCAAATGTTTATTGCCCGTATCCCGTATGCATAGAGAAAATTTATATACTATAAATCATATTGAACAAAATAATCATTATGTATTTCTTATTTTATTAGATTGGTATAAATTCCGACCTACCTACTTATAAAGGCATTGCCTAAGCATTGATTTCAAATTATAAAAATTATTCTACTTTAACAATAAATTAACAGCTGTAGGTAGAGTATTAAAATTAAGGTATTTTCATAATATCCTAATTTTTGTACATCTATAACAACTGGATTTTTTAAAACTACTCTACGTCTGGCGGGTATATAAGTTTGTCTGACAATAAATATTTACATTAGGTCTACCGCGTCAAAAGAGTAGAAGAACAAAACTTACGTAATTATTTATTCTTCCGGCGAAACGCGTTCCCTTCGAGTGTATAATGTTTGTCTATATTGTCTATAGTGTCAGAGCTGTGCATCTTCATATCTCCGACCTACAAGTTCAGTCTGCAAGTTTTGAGATTAATGACATTTATAAAAATAGGCATCTAGCTTAATAGCCAGAATGGAACGAAATATGTGAGTACCTACCGAGTACGTATTGGAATCTCAGACGATTGTCATTTGCCATAGATTATTTATAATTATAATCTAACCGTCCTAACCGATGGTTGATGGATATATCCTGTTATCTTCAAAAAAACATTTATTTGTTTCTATTAGACGCGGTAAATTGAATTTAAATTTATAATAGATAACGGCTTGTTACTTGGTAACCATTTATTTATTACTTGGTTTATTAACAAATTCTAATTGATATAAAATATTAAATAAATAAAAATAGTTTTATTGATCCAAATTTAAAAAATGTTTGGAATAAAATAATTAAAAAATTTAAGAATACCTACCTATTAATTAATATTAAATAACAAAATAACAAAATACATTTTGTATTTATTACTATGCACTAAATCAATGGTGTCTGAAGTTATACAAAAAATACCGCTTTTGTAATTTATCAATACTACTTTCTGGATGTTGTTTTTAATTAAATTGTATTTTATACTCATCTAGTCATTTATATTGTACAAAATTACAAATTCATTGAAAAAACCACAGTTAAATAATATTAATCAACACACCATGTTTTGTGGCTATTATCAGTTTTGAATTATAAAAATAATGTTTTGGAATAAGAGTAGGTATACGTATACCGTATACAAATTTGACGTTGGCGGTCAATCCGGTGGTCCCCATAGACCATAACCCATTTTCAATGTTTAGAGTATAATAGTACTGGTGGTACTTCTGCCGATGCGGCGGGCATTTAAATTTTACCAAAGTATTTTGATGATTTTAAGTATTTTGATTTGTGTTCAGCTATTTATAGGCATATGAAATGGTCGACTATTTTAGGTTTTCTTAATAAATTATGTCGATAAAAAATGTTTTGCTCCATCAAATAACTTGAAAATGTAAATACCTACAATACGTTTCTAGTGAGTTGCTGTTAGTGGAAATTATAAAAAAGTTGAGCTTAAATCCACGATAGTTTTTTTATGAGCGTCTGATATTAGAATTTTGACAAAATTCGTAAAAATCACTACAATATGCAAACTATTTTTTAGTTTAATTTTTTTAGAACATTTTGGTTCACACTTACGAATAATTTCGTATAAATATTTAAACATGCATTCAACTTTTTTTTGTATCTATGTCTATTATTTTCTGCACTACTCGTAGATGCATAAAATTTTATTCATTACTATATAATATGTATATTAAATAATAACTTGTTAATAAAATGTTTATTTTATTGTTAACTATATAAATTATTATGCATTGTATTATTATTATTATTATTATTATTACATTAATAAAATAATGTATTAATTTGAGTTTTAGCTGTTGATTCAATTAGTTTGTTTCCAAATATTTCAACATTTGAATGTTGACGATTGGGTATGTAATTTGTAATAAGTTGCATGTAATGCTATTTAATTTAAGGATGTCTAAGTCTGATTTATAATTCAAATTATAACTATAGAAGAAGTTAAAATATGCATTTGAATAATGTATAATATTTGATCTTTTCAAATGTATTTTTCTACCTCTATTTAAATTAAAATGAAAATTCGGCATTTGATCTTTTATCATACACTGTAAGGAGGTTTAGTAACTTAGCTATTATAATAACTAGGTTATTTTGCCACAACAATTAATTTGAATTTGATAGAAAAAGAGTACTCTATACGCGTAATCGCAGAGGGGCAAAGGAAAAGTATCATTCCCCCCCCCAAATAATCCACATTTAAAAAATATTCTTAACAAGACTGTTAACATAATATTATAATATTAAAATGTTTTTTTCCTCAAATTACTTTATAAAAATGTATATTACTTTAGGTTTTCTCTTCTCTGTTGACTATAATATTATATTCTTGAATACATGCGCTGGATTATACTAGAAACGATTAATTTTAAAATATATATTTCGACTATTATCATGAATACACGACACGAAAAAAAATAAAAAAAAAAATAAAAAAAAAAATATATAAAAACACACATCATTGTAAAATCAATACATTCATCGTTCCACTCAGAATCTAAAATATCTATGAAGTATAAACATCCGCATTTCTATTAACTATAAATTCTTAACTGTATGAACTAGGGTATAAACCACACTAAAAAAGGTGTATTTATGTATATCCTTATATATATAAAAGAACAGGCCTTTTTTATGTACCAATTTTGTGACAACGCTATTTAACTTTTTTCCAATTTTTTTCACAAAGTTGTTCCAAATACCTTCGTGAGTGTCACCACGTCGCCCGATTTTCAAAATTTTGATTTTAAAGGGTTGAAATTGGCAAAAATAAATTTTTACGTGTAATTTGTATATCTATATTCATATAACAATAACAATAGCAGTCGACCGATAACGGGAAATACGGTACGGCACGGCGGCCCAAGGGTTTCCATCTACCTCGACTCTGACCTTTTTTTTGTGTGTGTATTTTATCAAAAATTATTTTATCTATATATTACTATATCTATCCATTTATCTATCTCTATAATATATAAATTTGCCTTGGACGCTCCATCACACGTAAACGGCTGCCACCGATTTGGTTAATTCTTTTTTTCGTGTGTTCGCAATATTGTCAGGAGAAGGTTCTTAACTCTCGAGTAAGATAATTAAGAAAATCCACCGGAAAAGTAGAAAATTTGGATGTAAGTGCCATCTGTCCAGTAAGAATAGAAACTAAATAATATTATATTTTCGTTTATTGTAAGGTTGCTATTGGTCATGATTGAATAATGAATATAATTTTAGACCTGTTGCTATGTAGCTTAGTAAAAACGGTATTCCCAAGACTAATTTTTCGACACATACACATCGTAATATCAACGTGTTGATGAAACATTCGTAATTACGTACGGTACGCACTTCGAGGAGTCTGCAATCCACCGCAGGTGGATTACCTACCTGAAAACATACTACGTGTCTCACGCATACAATACATACAAGCGTAGTGTCTCTCGGGTAATATATACAAGATGATCGATGAAAATTTTTAAGTTTTGAACATCATACACCGAATTTTAAATAAACAAATTGAATAAAGTTTGAATCCTATAGAGTTGGTACATATTTTAACGAGCAACGCAATGAACGGGATCAGCTATGATATATATACAATTAATGCATTTTTCAGTTCTTGAACTTATGCACATAAGTTATATTGGCTATTGCCAACTATTTCACCTGAGGTAATTTTTGCCCGGGCAACGCCGGGTAGGACAGCTAGTACAATTATAAAATATTAAGATTGATAACATTATATTGTTTTAAAAACTTCGCGCAAACCTAAGGTGATACCCGGCGTATAGTATAATATGCAAAAAGGTACGTATTAAACTTGTCGCGATGAAACGAAGACGGCCTTTGGACTGTTTGGTCTCGCGTATTTTATACATCGCGCTTTTGGGATTAAACTTATAAATACTTTTACGTCATCCAGTTAACAAATTGTCCGTGACAATAAGTATTTAATTTAAGACGAAAAAGTAAATGTAAAAAAGAATTAATATAAAAACAAACCTGCACGTAAACATTGACTCTTCTGATGAAACCTAGCTAGAGTGCCGCCATCGCCGAAGAAACAGCTATCTTCATCCATGATGGGTTAGGTTTTAAAATTATTTACACGATTTCGATAAAAAAATATCTATGAAGTATAAATATCCGCATTTCTATTAACTATAAATTCCCGGCGTATAGTATAACATGCAAAAAGTTGCGTATTAAACTTGGCGTGGTGAATTGAAGACGGTCTCGCGTATTTTATACATTGCACTTTTGGGATTAAACTTATAAATGCTTCTACATAACCCAGGTAACAGATTGTCCGTGGCAATAAATATTTAATTTAAGCCTAAAAAGTAAATGTAAAATAGTAATAATTTAAAAACAAACTTACGCGTAAACATCTACTCTTCCGGTAAAACGTAGCTAGAGTGCTGTCGTCGCCGAAGAAACCATCTTTATCCGTTTCATTTCGCTCCGAACTGAAACTTGAAAGTATCGAAAACATTTTATGAAAATAACCTGAATACCTGATCATAAAGAAATGTGCAAGTTTGTGTTAAATCTTAAATACTATAACTTAAATATTATAATGTATACGGGCATACGGCTTATAACTGTCAGTCTATATTGATGACTTTTTACTTATTTGTTCACTGAAATTATTAGAATTGTTTATCGTCGCCGACGAATGTCGACAATTGACGATTATTGCCAAAGATATTATAAAATATATTATTTATTTCGATAAATCCGTAGAACTTCATATTATACTCAGTATCCATACGGTCTATTGATAAATCGTATGTACTTTTACAGAAAGTAATTTGTGATCAGCAATGTACCTATTCTGGTTATCTATTTCAGTTATAGTTCGTATGTCAAATTTAACTATGCAAAACTGGTCCGCAAGTTTATAGACATTTTATTATTCGAATGCATTATCCCACCAGTTCCTCTAGACATAGTGTTTGAGAAGTTATATTTTTTTGGTAGGTACCTAATTAAATTACAATATGAATTATTATAAGTTACCTATGTAGGTACTTGTCCATAACTCGACTACCGGGATTTAAATAAAATAATGTGATTTATAGGTAATACTAGTATGGCTATTGATCTATTATAAAATAGAAACTTAACCTAACAATAATATCACGTTTTAACCAGATCGATTTTAGTTTTTGGTGTAACTTTAAGACTAATTACCGTAGATAGGTATATGAAATTTTCCCTGAATGTTTATAATAGCATTTTCTATACACTACCAAAATATTTAAATTTTTTTAGTTTTATTTTCTATAAATGTCAATAAAATTTTAGTAATTGGGTCAAAAAGCATGAACATTTAATACAAGGCTCCTGGTATATTGTTACAATAGCAGGTGAATTTTTTTAAAATAGATAGGCACAATTTATGAAATTGAAAATTTAAAAATGAGTGTTCGATCCTTTTGATTACGAAGTTGCCGCCGTCGGCGGTCGCGCTGGGCTGACCGCCACGGTAACTTGGTTCATGGGCGCTACGCGCCATCGGCCGTAATGTTGGCCAAACTGTCGCGGTCGCTGGTACCAGCGCTCTGCACCGGCGGACCCGTCCGTTATTGTTCTCGCTCCGGCTCCGGTGACACGGGTACGCAAACCATGTTTTTGGCGTTGTTCGTCTTCGTTACCGTTCTAGCTCGTTGGCCATTACACACGTGACACGTTGTAAGTTGTCTCGTTGTGTGTGCCGTTGATCCACGTGAAGCTCTAGCAGTAATATTACGTTCCGTTGCTCCACGTGCAGTTTTGGCTGTTGCCGTCATTCCCGTTAACCCTACTCTCAGGTGCACGATCAGTATCATGGGATAACCAAGCAGCTCCGCTAAAAGTATCACTCGCTCGTGAACGTCACTTCAGTGCTCGACAGCAGACCGGTACATCCGGCAGTGCCCGTACTACGACGGTTGAGTTATCCAGGTGTTTAGCCACGCCATCTCAAGTCGTCATCTCCAGTCCACGTCTGGCAGCAGCTGTGCAGGCCAGAGGGTGATCCCCCTTCTCCCCCCATCCCTTGTATGTCGAATAACCTTAATATCTTACTCTGATATTTACTTAGAATAATATACGCATATATTCACCCTTCAGATTAAGTTTTGTTTATTAAACATTTGCCCTACCCACAAACATCCCGAGGACCGTGTGTCAGGCGACAACCGAAAGTTAGGATCGCCGGCGCAAACAATGATATTACCTATAACTTTTATAGCTAAGATTTGAAAATTGAAAACGAAGTTCCACATAAGTAGGTTATTCTGTAACCAAAAAATCTAAAAAAATCTAAAACACAATTTCTCTTATCCCTACAGTGGCGGTATTCACATGTAATTTTACGTGAGGCGGACAAATATTAAATAGTAAACACACTATTGCTCTAACACAGCCCACAGGGACAACATTTTTTAAATGGTATTGAGTTATCAAAATGGAGCGGAAAGATTAGCCAGTTATGATAAAAACTATTCTGTGGCTCTATGTTCCGTGCAAAGGCAATCATTTTATCGTATTCACAGATAAAGATAATATTTCTTGACTAAAGGAAAACAGACGTGCGTCTTGCGATAGCCGTGTATCAGTGAAAACAGCGTACAGTCCCCCACCTAGCAAGCAGCGCGGCTGTATATAATTTATGAACACGGCGGCCGACGTTTATAATATCGTTGAGCGGTTGATTTTAGTCGCCTCTGGCGGCGGTCTGCGCATGCGCCATTCTCACTATTTTACGAGCTTACATGTGTGTGCGTAGACGCACCTCGCATGCACAAACTTAGGCAACGGCGGCCACCGCCTCTGTCGTTCTCAGCGCTTTAGCGGTGGCGGCGCCGGGCGTATAAGTTACGTTACAGCGACGTGCAGCCGTTCTCGCGTTCATAGGTACAACTGTACAAGTTTTGTACAAAAAAATAATATTCAATATTTTTGTTTATTAAACTTAAATTCTAAAGCATTTAATACCTGAAGTACAAGTACCTATATAAATCAAAATTAAAAATTAAAGTATACGATTAAAATGCGGTGCCTCACTTGCCTCACCCCCAAAACCGCCACTGGCATACACTGATATTCTATAGTACAGGGGTCACAAATTAATACTTTCCGCGGGCCATACAAATTCAAGGTACATAATATTTATTGTCATATGCCGATTGGCCAAAACTATTTTATTTCTTAATAAAAAATAATATACACGTATTATAATATAACTATAACTAATGAAAATAGAATAAGTGAAACAATTATGAATTAATATTTTTAATGTGAAAAATGGCAGATCTTGCTCTCAACTAAGTCGGGGTTATGGTTTGTGGTCGCTATCTTCATCATCATTCTAAGGTGTTCGTTGGTGAGTCGGAATTCGTTTTTAACCTAATAATGTACAAAGATAAGAAATTACCTGCAACATTTATTATTACAACAGTCGCCCGTAATAATAATTACGTATTAAATTGCTTCTTTTTTCCTTATCTGCGGGTCTGTCAAATTCATTCACGGGCCGCTAGGGCTCCATTGGTTAGGTTATAGTTATAATAATCTATGGCAAATGACAACCATCTGAGAAGAACAACGATTCCAATGACTAAGATGAGTAAGACTATATAGTCCGTGGTACTCGCATATTTCGTACCATTCTGGTTATAAAGCTATTTTCATAAATGTCATTAATCTCAAAACATGACGCCATGACGGTCATATTATCATGTCTCAATACTTATTCGGATTGAAATTTTGGATCGGAGATGAAGACACGCGCTCATTTCCCTGACGGAGATGCGCCGCTCTCTTTAGTACTATAGACAATATTATACACTCGTATAGGGTACGTGTTTCGCAGGAGGAATAAATATTTACGTAAGTTTTTACCTTCAACTCTTTTGACGTAGTATAATTAAAATATAGGTATATTTATTGTCAGGCAAGCTGGTACCCACCAGACGCAGAGTAATTTTAAAAATCCAGTTATTTTAGGTGTACAAAAATTGTGATGATATTATGCAAAATACTTAAAATACTTACTTTAAATTATACTACTATACCTACGTTCATTGTTGAAGTAGAATAATTTTTTTAATTCTAACCAATAATTATAGGTAATACTTATTACCTACCTATAAAAGAGAACAACGATTCTAGTTAAGCAACCTATCGATTTTTAATATTTTTTTTTCAAAATGTGTGGTTTAAAACGCTTAATAGATTGGTAAAATCAAAACTTACCTGACATACTCACTTTTGAAGTTTTTGCGTGTGGTATGGGCACTGCCTATACGCGTATTACGGCACTCGGCGCCGTCGCTCCGCTCCGCAAATCGAAAATATCCCTCTACTCGCTGTGTAAAACCACCTCAAGTAGGTGACAGGGTCAATAAAAATGTGAAAATTAAACTAAAAAAATGACGCGTTTAGTTATTTCATCAATAACTTCAAAACGAAGTTTGTCCGGGCTTTTTTTTTTTACATTCTTATAAAACAACCTAAACACACACATTTTGGAATAAAAAAATTTAAAAAAATCGATAGGTTGCTAAACTAGAATTATGCCAATATTTATTGCCACGGACAATCTGGTCCTGATTTTTTATTCATTTGTATTTAGAATATTAGTACCTAAAAACCTACGATCAATAACAATTTTTTAAGGAGATTTTCTAAACTAAAATATACACATAGTAAGGCACTGTAGACAATGACAAGCATAGTTCCTAGGCTTATCTAGGTAACCTAACCTAATAAAATAAAACATTTTACTATCCATAGTTGCACATAAATGATAGATTCAAATTGGTATAATAATATATTTTACAATGTTATTTTTATATAATATTTATTATTTTATATTAATCATAGCCGCGGAAAAATTCAAGCTTACTTCTGTATTAAGTTAATATTGCCACTGGATGTTATTAAATAAATTAAAATATAGACACATTTTTGAAAAAAAAATCTTTATTTTTATCGTTATCAGTTTTTAAATTGTATACTCTTTTAAATAAATTAAAAAATGCATTTTTTAATTTCTTTTTTGTAGCAGGATATTATCGAACTATTTTGAGTATTTCAATCTATAAAAATCCAATTTTGGACAAGTAGTAATTACCTAGTTCCTTAATCTTATACCTACATATTTTGATTTTTAAATTATTTTTGTCTTTAATGATTTTAAATTATGTAAAAAACATTTGAATCACTAACTGCAGAAAAGGGATGAGTCCATTTTTATCAATTTCGATTTCGTTATCATTTTTCATTAGACACGTGGAAATACATCGTTTACTGCAGAAAGGAGTCAAATCCGACTATCCAAACGCTTAATATAGTGTTTGGAAATTTCAGTTTTGTAATAACTTAAAAATGAAAAAAATAAGTAGTACGACTCCTGTCGATACTTATATTAAAATCTGATGTTAGGATATTAAATATAAGCTATTACCTTCTTCCAGGTGTTCGGAGGGCTCTCGAGATCGTGTATTCGAGAATTATATCAAATACACTGTACAATATAATTTTATGTAAAAAGCATGTATAATTTTATAACTGCAATCAATATAAAATATTATATTAAATGCCTTACCTGATTCGCAGTTGTATCTGTATGATATTGTAGGAGTTTTAGGTTTTTAAATGAAATAAGGTAAAACTTCAAATACACAAAATTGAATTAAAGAACGCACTGATTATTGCTCGCATAAGTAGTCCAGTTGTCGCTCGTCGAAATCGGTTTCTGGTACTTGAGAGGTTGTTACTCTGGTGATAGGTGCATGCACTGGTTTAAGGGACGACACGGATATGCCGACCAGAGAGCAGTAGGCGGTTTTTATCAAAGGCTTTTTATACTTCCCCGAACTAAATTTCTCTTCGGCGGCAAGGACCTTTTTACCGTACATTTTCTCTAGCGGCATATAAGAATTCCGCACGTCCTGCGCCCCGCTGGGAGCCGGTACGTGCCGACTTCTTAATTCGTAATCGCATAATAGATATTGTACTTATTTGTCGATGATAACGATTTTATTAGGGATGTCCGATTTCTACAAGCGACAGTCTGGCCGTTATTTATTACTCAGTAAGATTTTAGTTAATTTATAATAATGGTGTGTGAGCATATCATTACATCCACCCTGCACTTTTTTGTGTTGTGCCCTCACAACACCGCTCGTAGGCGAGAGTGAGAACACTACAAACATTGAAATAGAGGAGAGAAAAATTTAAATAAAAAAAAAAATTGAAAGTTTGAAAGTATGAAAGTTTGAATACAATTTAAACTGGACATTTATAAATATATAAATATAAAAAATTTTATTGTACAATCTAAAAGAGGCAATGTGATTAAGATTAAAGTTTAAATATTACATAGGAAAGATAGGAAGATAGACCTGAAACTGAAAGTTCGTACTACCTGCATTCCACTGTTGTGTTTTTTTATTTTGTTAATGATTTTATATATCTTATATTTTAAGTTCCCTATCTGGTGTTGTAATGATAGCTATACAATTTTTTTTTAAATGTAATATTTGTGTACAATGTATCGTCATGTTGACATATGAATTTCTTTTTACAAATTTTGTTTCTTATTCTATATTTTTCTAGATATTAATTTTCTTTTACATAGTTAATTCGCTTACAATGTTTTTTTTTTACATTTTTTTTTTTTTTTATTATTCACTGCTTTAAATTAATTTTATACCTTATAGTTACTAACTTAAATTATGTTAAGTATTTTACATTCTTTTCTTTTTTATTTATTTATATTTTTTCTTACATTTGATTTCATGCTGACTTAAATTAGGTTAGATAAAAAAAAAATACACATTCTTTGTATTTACTTGCTTTACATTTTTTATATATCTTATTCTAACTTAAATTATGTTAATTATTTTACATTTTTTTTTTTTTTCATTTGTTTTAACATTCATTTTTGTGCTTATATTGACTTAAATTAGGTTTAACTTAGGTAATCAACTTAAAGTAGGTTATTTGTATTTATTATTATTATTCTGTAACTTTTGTACAATAGTTAAATAATAGTTCGTGATTTTTATTTTTATTTAAATTATGTTAGTAAAAAAAAAAAATTTATTTGGGGTTTTATTTTTGGTCCTGTAGGAGGTTGATTGTATGGTTGAGTCTCCATAAGATTTGGTATTAATATTTTTTTTGTTTTTATAATATATAGTTTGGATACTTGTCAGAGTAAGTATTTTTATTGTTAATTGGTTTATTTTATAAGTGTTGTGTGATTTGTGAATTATAGGTTAATGTTTTTGGTATTTTTAAGAATGTTAGTTTGTTTGACCTTTTTATTATTTATTTTTTTTTTTACATACCAGTTGGTTTGTTAGGGTATTTTGTTAATTATTTATTTCTGTTTGTATGATTTTCGATCGAGGTGATTTGTATTTTATTTATTTTAATTTTAATCGTTATGTCTTTATCATCGTTTTTCATTTCTTTAAGTTTTATATCGCGTATCAATGAAGCGAACGGTATTTCTTGTATGTGAACTATATATTTTTGGGAATTTCATTGGACATTTTTGTTGTAACGGTATACAATCTACAATTCCCATCGTTGAGGACGCGGACGTTTTCTTCTGGTTTGAATATAGGAAATATACGTGGAAATATATTATTGGCTTGATTTTGATTTTTAGGTTTTACCATGTCTTTTATTTTTGTTTCATTTTTATTATTATCATTAAAAATTGTATGAATGTTATTTATTATGTTAGCGTGTTCTTTTGATTTCCAATTGTGTGTTATGTTTTGTTCATCTTTATGGTATATATGTATTTTAAAGTTAGTATTTTTGAATTCGGAGTATATTAATTGTTTTATTATAGTCCAATTTAATTTGTCTATCCGTGAAACTAAGGTGGGTATTGCAATTTTCGAAATATTTAGTTTTGTAGCTTCAAGTTTTAGATTGTGAATTGAAGATTTTAGATCCTTATATTTGGGCTTATGATAGTGTATTTTTTTTGTTATTAAGTGAAATATAGTTTTATAGTTATTGATTATAGGTATTGTGTCCCCCACATTTATTTCTTGTAATGCAAGTTGTGGTTTAGTATCACCGTATACTTTGGATATTAAATTTGTTATCCCCTTATTCATTTTGAGATCTGCAGATATACAATGAGCTATAGCAAAGTTATCTGGGCAATTAAATATGCTACCTGTTAATTCTATGATATTTTTGATATTATTTATACTATTGAGCGCGTTTATATTGTTGATTTTGAATTGGATATTTATATTATTATTTAAAATAATGTTACTGTCTTTGAAATCGATCAGGGCATTATTTTTGATCAAAAAGTCATTTCCAAGTAAGATTGCGCTGCTTAATTTTTTTACTACGTGAGCGTCGATATTGAAATAGTTACTGTCGATTTTGATTTTAATTTTGGTTATACCTACCGCGCATAGTGGTTCATTATCTGGTCCTGATAGCTGTAGTGTACTAGATGTTATTGTATAGTCACTGGATAGTAATTCTTGTCTAATACAACATATGTTTGCCCCCGTGTCAATTGTTATTGGTAAGGTGATATTATTAAATTGAGCTTCAATATAAATAGCATCGGGTGTACAATTAATTTTATTTATATTTTGTTTCCGTATATTTGTATTTAAATATGAGCAATTATCAGAAGAGTTTAACCTTGTATTTAATTGTTTTGACTTGTTAGTTGTACTTGAACGACAAGTGATCGCGGAATGTCCAAATTTATTGCATAATTGACATATTATATTAGGTTTGTTTTTAAAGTAACATTCATATTCAGTGTGGTTATTCTTCGAGCATATCGAGCATTGTATTGTGTGTGATGAATTATTATTATTATTGTTATTGTTATAATTACTGTTATTTTCGTTATATCTAAAAACTGGGTTGTATTTAGTAAAATTGTTTTGATAGTTATTATCATTGTTAATCTAAGATAGTTTTAACTGACCTATAGTTTCTTTTAAATTTTCTATTTCCTCTCGTAATTTGCTATTTTCGTTGTTTTCTATTTTATTGTTTGTATTTATTTGCTGTATTTTATTTTCGATTTCATATGGGTTTTTATCTATACTATCTGCTGTCATAAACTCTATAAGTTCATATTTGCGAACGTTTTTTTTAAATTTATCGAGTGTTTTATTTCCTAACACTCCTATACCTCTTAATATTTTGGGTTTTAAGCCTTTCATTATACTTTGTACCATTTCTCCTTGTGACATATCTTTGTCAATTTGCCTACACAATGACTCTACTTCATTAATGTAAGACACACTTTGTTCATCAGGTTTCTGTTTACGTTTTTCAAGCATTATTCGAAGCATATGAGTTGGGCAATGGGTTCAAATTCTAGTCTAAATTTTTTTCTAAATCGGACCAATTAATGTTTTCAACGGTATCCATAATATTGTCATAAAATATGAGAGCAGTGCCTCTAAAAATACGGGAATATATAGACTTTTTCAGATTCAGACCATCCGTTAATAAGTGCAGCTCTATGATAATTTTTTAAAAAAGAATCGACGTTTTCAGAATTATTTCCCGTGAATTTTCCGGGTTCAAAGTAAGGTTTTTTATTGTCTCCCATATTTAATTATTTGTATTACTTTAAAAAAAAAAATTTTATAATAGATAATGTACCATTATTTAATTGTAATATTTTTGTTAAACTAATTTAATAGATTTAATTAATATATTTTTTACTAAAAAAAGTAAATATTTATTTTAATAAGTATAAAATCAGTTGGTTTTCTTTTTATAGTAAATAATAATACGTATATGTTATAAGTCGTAAATCGTTAATTTAGTAAGTATGTTTTATTATTGTTTTTCTAAGTTTTATTTTTTAGTATTAATAATTATTTTATTAATTCTTAAAATTAATAGTAAAATATTATAACTTTATATAGCTAATATAATTTTGTAAAATGTATTTGATCAATTCTCAGTTTATTTATCTGAATAAACTGAACTTTTGTTGGGCGCCACTTTGTAATAACTTAAAAATGCAAAAAATAAGTAGTACGACTCCTGTCGATACTTATTTTAAAATCTGATGTTATGATATTAAATATAAGCTATTACCTTCCTCCAGGTGTTCGGAGGGCTCTCGAGATCGTGTATTCGAGAATTATATCAAATACACTGTACAATATAATTTTATGTAAAAAGCATGTATAATTTTATAACTGCAATCAATATAAAATATTATATTAAATGCCTTACCTGATTCGCAGTTGTATCTGTATGATATTGTAGGAGTTTTAGGTTTTTAAATGAAATAAGGTAAAACTTCAAATACACAAAATGAATTAAAGAACGCACTGATTATTGCTCGCATAAGTAGTCCAGTTGTCGCTCGTCGAAATCGGTTTCTTTTACTTGAGAGGTTGTTACTCTGGTGATAGGTGCATGCACTGGTTTAAGGGACGACACGGATATGCCGACCAGAGAGCAGTAGGCGGTTTTTATCAAAGGCTTTTTATACTTCCCCGAACTAAATTTCTCTTCGGCGGCAAGGACCTTTTTACCGTACATTTTCTCTAGCGGCATATAAGAATTCCGCACGTCCTGCGCCCCGCTGGGAGCCGGTACGTGCCGACTTCTTAATTCGTAATCGCATAATAGATATTGTACTTATTTGTCGATGATAACGATTTTATTAGGGATGTCCGATTTCTACAAGCGACAGTCTGGCCGTTATTTATTACTCAGTAAGATTTTAGTTAATTTATAGTAATGGTGTGTGAGCATATCATTACAGTTTACTACAGAAGAGTTATGATTTCGTTTTTTGTCCCTCCTGAAAAGTTATAAAAATGGACCTATCCCCTTTCTGCAGTTGGCGTTTCATTTGCAAAAACATTCAAACTGTTTTAAGTCTTAAGTTAAAATTAATATTTAATATCCAATTGTCATATTAATATACGTCAAGTATACTCGTATTGAATCCGTTAAAAACTTAAAAATATTAATATTATATTACAACATATAGTAGAATATGATGCCAGTACTAAGTACATACAGCATAATATAATAATATATTTATTAGCTAATCTAATATATAAAAATCTCGTGTCACAATGTTTGTTACCAAACTCCTCCGAAACGGCTGGACCGATTTTCATGAAATTTTATATTCATATTCAGTAGGTCTGAGAATCGGCTACTATCTATTTTTCATAACCCTAAATGATAAGGGTTGTCCAGAAAAAAATAAAAATAGTATTATTATTAAAATAATAATATTGTATTATATTATATTGGTTGCTATTATTAGTTAATCGGACATGTTTGTTGATTTGTATTATTATTTTTTGTCAATATATATATATATGAATGTTTGTGTGTAGATTAGACCTCTGGGAAGATGATAGGTTAATTTAAAAAGGGTTAAATTAGGTTTTTTTATTAATTGGATTTTAGTACGGTTAGGTTAGGTTAGGATTTTATATTAATTGATTATATTAATCCACCATAGGTAGAATACGGCAAACTTGGTATAACATTGATACTCCAGGGTTAAATCATACACTTACGTACAAACAGCATGGAGTCCGCGATCTACCGCAGGTAGATTGCCTACCTAATAATATACTACTGCGAATCAGAATTTTTATTCCGGGCAACAGAAAAGTTAAGATAAATCTAGAACATCGTAAACCGAATATTAAATAACGCATTGAACAAAGTTTGAGTCATATACAGTTTGTACATTTAACGGATAACGAAGTGCACGGGATCAGCTAGTTTTATTATAGAATGTACATTATATTATTAACAATACAAGCTTAATGAGCGCTACTAAGCAATATTGACGGGGATTCTAAATTACAAAACCATATTCTAAAATAGAACACTCTAGAAAAAAATATCAAATTACTAAGAAATGTGGAAAAATCAAAATCCTTGGAAAGCTTTACTTTAAACATCGTTCTTCTCATAAAATCGCAGTCTTTTTGGTTTTTTCGATGTTTCTTGTTGATAAAATGTTTCGTTCATCAGTCAAAAAGTCTAAGCATTCAATACAAGGTTCCTCGTGAGATTTATACACCGGTTACAACAAACCCAAATTCTACCAGTACATTTTAGACACGATTTCCACCGCAGTCACATAAATTAATTTTACACCCGCAGCGTGTGAATAATATCAAATAAAAACCAAACAAATTACAAATCATAAACGTTTATTAGTGTTAACTGTTAGATTACGGTTTTATAGCAATATTTATATTTTATAGTTAGACATTTGTTTTGGTAGGTACATGGCTAGAATTCTCACTACAGTAACTATGGCTAATCTTAGGCGATTAAAGGAGGTATCGCAGCGCAGCTGTCACAGATACTGCGCTAATCATTGACTAACGGATATAATATTATATAAGCGAAAACACACTATCGCGACATGGCACAAAACAAGGCGAATATCCGTCAGCAGGCACGGTGCACGAAATACGTGCGGAAAACCTGCCCTAACGGCTACAATCAAGCGGAAAACGAACGGGCGAACGCAAGCAATTGAAAGCACGGATTTGAACTATTGTCCGGTGAACAGAATGGCGTCCAACCGGACACAAATGCGCAGAGCGAACTCGGGATAATCGTGCACGGTGATACGTATACTATACAGGCGCGATAAAGGTGATGATAAGTGTGGAGGCAAACTAAACTAACTTTCAAATCGGTGCCCCCCCCCCCCCAAACACTCCTTACAAAACTATGTACTTATAATACAGTATGTCGCAGTTAGCACCGCAGCAAACCTGGCTTCATAGTGAGCGACGTTTAGGTCTGGCGGCGGGTTACTGTAGTTTCCATTTCTGCAGCATCTCCACGGCCGCAAAGAGATTCCATTTCCCGTAAACTGGCGGTCTCCAGGTCCAAAGATTTTGTCAAACAATTTTTCGACTCAGCATCTCCAATCGACTGTGGTGTCATGTTCTGTATTGGACTAATAAACGCGTACGGATTTGACCGGCTTAACCAGTGGAAAAGTTGGCAACCGATGTGACCATAGAAACCAACGTTACCATAGCAACCGATGTCACCATAGCAACCACCGTTTCTATAGCAACCGATGTAACCATAGCAACCGTCGTTTCTATAGCAACCACCGTTTCCATAGCAACCGATGTCACCATAGAAACCACCGTTACCATAGCAACCACCGTTTCCATAGAAACCACTGTTTCTAAAGCAACCGATGTAACCATAGAAACCACCGTTAAAATAGCAACCGATGTCACCATAGCAACCACCGTTTCCATAGCAACCGTCGTTTCTATAGCAACCACCGTTACCATAGCAACCGATGTCACCATAGAAACCACTGTTTCTATAGCAACCGATGTTACCATAGCAACCAAGTATTATTATAATGTAAACAATACCTAATTTTTGGAATGTAGTTATTAGGTACTGTTGTATTTAGCTTCCAGCGTATTCTTTTGTTTAGTGTTATTTCACCCAGGTTTCTCAAACAATTTTTTTTTCAATTCTTTGAATTCTAATAGATTGATTTGTATAAATATATTTCAACATTAACCGGTTATACCTAGGAGTACACTGAGTACCGTGTGTACATACTATATAATTTGAAAAGAGGCTGTCTCACGTTCAACATTCAATTTAATTTTTATATATTTGACTTTTTTATATATATCTTAATTTAAAACATTTAAAAACTGTTTAAGATTTTGGATATTTTAGTTTGAACTATTTAATGTGTGGTTTTAATATTTAAATTTTTCTATAATTTTTTTTTTTCTAAAATGCATTTGTTTGCGGGCGCTTACACCTACCATCAATTTTTTTTAAAGATTTTAACTCTAGCTGAATTTTTTGAACATTTCAATTTTATTCGTAATTTTTTAATATTATTTTTTTTATTTTGAATAGTTTTTTCATTCAAGATTATGGACTTCTTAGTTTGAACTCTTTAATGTTTGTCCTACTATTGAATTTTTTCTAAATTTATTTTTTTACCTGACCTAACATCGGTTGCTATAGAAACGGCGGTAGCTATGGTAACGGTGGTTTCTATGGTGACATCGGTTGCTATGGAAACGGTGGTTGCTATAGAAACAACGGTTGCTATGGTAACATCGGTTGCTATAGAAACGGTGGTTTCTATGGTGACATCGGTTGCTATGGTAACTGTGGTTTCTATGGTGACATCGGTTGCTATGGAAACGGTGGTTGCTATGGAAACGGTGGTTGCTATAGAAACGACGTTTACTATGGTAACATCGATTGCTATAGAAACGGCGGTTTCTATGGTGACATCGGTTGCTATAGAAACGGTGGTTGCTATGGTAACATAGGTTGCTATGGTGACATCGGATTGCTATGGTAACGGTGGTTGCTATGGTTACATCAGTTGCTATAGTAACGGTGGTTTCTATGGTGACATCGGTTGCTATAGAAACGGTGGTTGCTATGGTGACATAGGTTGCTATGGAAACGGTTTCCATAGCAACCGATGTCACCATAAAATCTACCGTTTCCATAGCAACCAACGTTACCATAGCAACCGATGTTCACCATAGAAACCACCGTTACCATAGCAACCGATGTAACCATAGCAACCACCGTTTCTATAGCAACCACCGTTTCTATAGCAACCACCGTTTCCATAGCAACCGATGTCGCCATAGAATCTACCGTTTCTATAGCAACCACCGTTTCCATAGCAACCGATGTCATCATAGAAACCACCGTTACCATAGCAACCGATGTAACCATAGCAACCGATGTCACCATAGAAACCACCGTTACTATAGCAACCGATGTAACCATAGCAACCGATGTCACCATAGAAACCACCGTTACTATAGCAACCGATGTTACCATAGCAACCACCGTATCCATAGCAACCGATGTCACCATAGCAACTAACGTTACCATAGCAACCGATGTCACCATAGAAACCACCGTTACCATAGCAACCGATGTAACCATAGCAACCGATGTCACCATAGAAACCACCGTTACTATAGCAACCGATGTTACCATAGCAACCACCGTATCCATAGCAACCGATGTCACCATAGCAACCACCGTTTCCATAGCAACCGATGTCGCCATAGAATCTACCGTTTCTATAGCAACCACCGTTTCCATAGCAACCGATGTCGCCATAGAATCTACCGTTTCTATAGCAACCACCGTTTCCATAGCAACCGATGTCGCCATAGAATCTACCGTTTCTATAGAAACCACCGTTACTATAGCAACCGATGTCACCATAGAAACCACCGTTACCATAGCAACCACCGTTTCTATAGCAACCGATGTAACCATAGCAACCACCGTTTCTATAGCAACCACCGTTTCCATAGCAACCACCGTTTCCATAGCTACCGATGTCACCATAGAAACCACCGTTACCATAGCAACCGATGTAACCATAGCAACCACCGTTTCTATAGCAACCGATGTTACCATAGCAACCACCGTATCCATAGCAACCGATGTCACCATAGCAACCACCGTTTCCATAGCAACCGTCGTTTCTAAACAATTTTACTATAGGAATACACATTACAAAGTACAAACAAAAATGCCCAGAATTTTAAACAGAAAAACTATTCAATATGATAATCTCACTAAAGAATGATATTACAGAGGGTATCAGGTTATCAATGTTTAAAAAATATCTACAAAAAATACAACAACAGTTAAAAAAATTACGAATAAAATTGAAATGTTCAAAAAATTCAGCTAGAGTTAAAATCTTTAAAACAAATTGATGGTAGGTGTAAGCGCCCGCAGACAAATGCATTTTAGAAAAAAAAAATTATAGAAAAATTTAAATTGTAAAACCACACATTAAATAGTTCAAACTAAAATATCCAAAATCTTAAACAGTTTTTAAATGTTTTAAATTAAGATATATATAAAAAAATCAAATATATAAAAATTAAATTGAATGTTGAACGTGAGACAGCCTCTTTTCAAATTATATAGTATGTACACAGGTACTCAGTGTACTCCTAGGTATAACCGGTTAATGTTGAAATATATTTATACAAATCAATCTATTAGAATTCAATGAATTGAAAAAAAATTGTCTGAGAAACCTGGGTGAAATAACACAAAACTAAAGGTATTCTTGAAGCAAAATACAACAGTACCTAATAACTACATTCCAAAAATTAGGTATTGTTTACATTATAATAATACGAACAGTTATTATGATCAGAGGTGTATCACTGTAATATATGTATTAGAAAATGTATAAAAATGAATGTAATTTATTAAGGATGTAAAAAAATGTGGGAAGGAAATCTTGAGAATTCTTTGACAATAGGATACCAAAACACAAAACCATATTTTAAATTAAAACTATTGATTTTATACATTTTCTATTTACAAAAACTCATGACTATTGAAAACATTATAAAATCCTAATAAAATAATATTTTTTTATATTTTATAATTTGTCGTGGTAAAAACATCATTATTTAATGTTGGCTGTATTTAAGTTTTTAATAACTATACTGATACAACTCTAGTTTATCTAATTTATTAAATTATTTTGGAACGTAATAATTTTTTTTGTGGTCAGGATAGACAGTTGACAGTTGACTAGGTACTCCTTGAAAACTTTTGTATTTTAGGTGTGAAACAGTATACGTAGGTGCCAATGATATACATATCAAGTGGAAAAATAAAAATTACGTTTGTTAATTGACATACCCTCAATGCTTAAATTAAACTTCAGGTTTGGGAAAAAAATGTACAAGCAATAAATGGTTATGACATTAAATATTTAGACATACCTTTAACCATCATAAAATATTAAAATCTAAAATAATAATTATGGTAAAATACTAAAATATATAATTGTAAAATATGGGTGTATAATGTATACAAAATATAAAGATTAATAACATTATATTGTTATAAATACTTCGCGCAAATCTAAGGTGTTATCCGGCGAATAGTATAGGCAAATAAGGTACGCGTATTAAACCGGTCGTGGTAAAACGAAGACAGCGTTTGGATTGTTCGAACTGGCGTATAATTTATTATTTATTATACATTGCGCTTTTGGTAGGTAGTAACGTATATGCTTCTACGTAACCGAGCTAACAGATTTTTCGTGACACTAAATATTTAATTCAAGTCTAAAAATTTAATTTAAGCCCCAAAATAATATGAAAACAAACTTACGCGTAAACATCGACTCTTCCGGTGAAACCTAGCTGTTCTGCAACATACGCTGCCGCCGAAGAAACAGTTATCTCCATCCGTATTGAAACTAGAAAGTATGGAAATATTTTATGAAAATAACCTAAACGTTACAAAATGTGTAAGTTCATGTTATATTGTGATATTATACTGCTTAACGAACAGTCCGTCAATTGTTGGCTTGTATTATTTTTTTGTTCACTGCAATTATTAGAATAGTGAATCGTCCCCGCCGAATGTCGGCAATTGGCGATTGCCATAGATGACATAAATATATTATAAAATGATAAATCCATAGAACTTATCCTCAGTATGTACAGGATGTCCCACCGACATCTGACAAATGTCATAATACTTTTGCTATAAACAAAATTTTAAAGATTTTTTTTTATATATAATTTATTGTCACTCGCGCTACACGTATAATAACAAAAATTATTTTTATTTTTTATGACTGAAAATAAAAATTTTAAATTTGATTTAAATATTTTTAGATCAATTCAAAATAGCCAATTTGTGAATCTGATTAAAATATAATAAAATAACTTAATAATATATATATAAACTTTTTTAAATATATTATTTTTGGGAATTTGCTGACGTGAGTATATTTCTTAAATTGTTTACTTATCACAAAATATTAACATTTTTTGTCATACGTTTAAGTAGCATATAATTTATTTTTTTGTCAGATATTTCTGTTACATCCTGTATAATATGGTCTATTGATATAATATCATATGTTCTTTACAGAAAACTTTGAGATCTGTTATATATTCTGGTTTTCTATTTCAGGGGGGTTGTTCTGGAAAAGTGAAATCGATAAAAAAGATTGAAATAAGATAAAAAATGTATATTTTTATGGTTTTGAATATGAAAGCTCTGAGATGATCGATATGAATTTCGTGAGAAATCTAGAGGTACTAGAAAACTAAGATAAGCGTGTTGAATGAAATAAACTAAAAATTTATTTTCACAACAATCGCTTGAAAATTAGTTTAATTCAAATAATGAGATGAACCTTATTAAATCATTTAAATTTTCCAGAACAAGCCCCCTTGGTCGCATGCCAATTTTAACCATCATATACTAGACTACAAGTTTATAGACAATCTATAATGCATTCTCCTGCCGGTGGCCCTAGACACTGTTGGGGAAATTTTTATTTCTTTAGTAATTAAATTACGATACGAATAATTATAAGTTACGTAGGTATACTGTCCAATACTCGATTACCTGAATTTAAATTAAAGAATGTGATATACCTAGGTAACCTATCGATCTATTATAAAACAGAAACTTAACCTAGGTACCAATAATATCACAATATCAAATAGTGAAGTGTGAAAATTTGAAGAAAATATCCTATAGGTATATCCCGTAAAACCCCCAAAATAAAATGTGCGTTTGAGGTGTTCTCTTAAAACCCAAATGTTTAATGCCCGTAGCCCGTATGGATAGAACATTTATGTTTCACATAAGACACGTTAAACTATGTGTTATAATGTGACACATAAATTCACTATGCATACGGACATAATAGTGGAGGATCCATTTAACGAAAACTAGAATTATCGTGACGGAACGGAATTACGAAGAACGTATAAGACAAAAATAATCATCACCGAGTGGTAGGTATAAACTGCTATGTTCCTACTTACAAATCATATTAAATAACATTAATCATTATGTATTTTCTTATTTTAATGGGTAGGTATAAATACCTACCTTCTACGTATAAAAGCATTGCCTAATCATTGATTTTAAATTTTAAAAATTATTCTATTATAAAAATGAATTAGCTGTAGGTAGAGTATTATAATTTAAAGTATTTTCATAATATCCTAATTTTTGTGCACATATAACAACTGGATTTTTTAAAAATATTCTACGTCGGGCGGGTATATAAGTTTGTCTGACAATAAATATTTACATTAGGTCTACCGCGTCAAAAGAGTAGAAGGACAAAACTTACGTAATTCTTTATTCTTCCAGCGAAACGCGTTCCCTTCGAGTGTATAATATTGTCTAGTGTCAGAGCTGTGCATATCCGACAAGGAAAATCCGCACGTCTTCATATCTCCGATCCAAAAGTTCAGTCTGGAAGTATTGAGATTAATGACATTTATAAAAATAGGCACCGAGCTTAATAACCAGAATGGAACGAAATAATATGTGAGTACGTATTGGAATCGCTGTTCGTTTCAGACGATTGTCATTTGCCATGGATTATTTATAATTATAACCTCACCGTCCCAATCATAGAAAATACATATATGGTCCTAACCGATGGATGATGGATATTTTCACATTATCTTTAAAAAACATTTATTTGTTTCTACTAGACGTAAATGCAGTAAATTTAATTCAAATGTATAATATAGATAACGGTTTTTTTACTTGCAGGTAACCATTTATTTATTACTTGGCTTATTAACAAATTCTTATTGATATAAAATAGTAATTAAATGAAAATAGTTTTATTGATCCCAATATTTAAAATAATGTGTCGAATAAAATAATAAAAACAATTAAGAAATACCTATTAATAATATGTATTACCTAAATAACAAAATAACTAAATAAATTCGTGTTTTTTTTTAATATTTATAACTCATATTTATACCGATTTTCTACCGATTTATACCGATCTTCTATTTATATTAATAATAATTATAAATATAAATATATAGCAATAACAAATCATTTTTGAGTAGCGGCCCACCGGGAAAGTTCCCAGTATCCCGCCGGCTCAGTCCGCCCCTGGTTCATATTGTAACCAAAAAATCTAAAAAATCTATTATAAACACAGTTATTTTTTACAGATATTACAAGTTAAAATTTGGACGAAATTACATATTAAAACCAAGAATAACGATTTTGGTTATTTTGTTGTAATTTAAAAATAGAAGGTATTCGATGACACTTTCAAATGTAATTTTTTGGGCAAAAGTGACTTTAACTTACTATTGTAGGTACTAATGCCTAATAGTAAAATAAATTACTTTAATCTCAATATTATTTATTAGTTAACGATGTCTTTGTTCAGAATCGTTTTTCGTTTGTTCTTTTTGTATTTTAATAACTTATACATGGATATATTATTATTACTAATAATTATAGTAGGTGTGTTTGTTTTATTTCATTAATTTATTTAATACTATACCATTAAGTTATATATTAATTAATAATTTTTGAAACATTGTGTTCGAAAAAATAAAAATAAATGTAATCTTAATTAGAGTCTTGTAATGTACCTACCTATGTGTAAAAAATAAATAAATATAATAACTGTTGAACTTTTAGGAACATAATAGGTAACACATTCGTGTATGTAGTATTACACTATTTATATACCAGATACCTATATGAGTATATGGGTAGGTGTATTATTCATATGTGCGCACATGTCAGGATGGCCAGTTGACCATTCCGTGAATATTACTTTTATGTGTACATGGTTATACGTCCCTAATCCCTAGGATATAGAATATAGATATTAGGTAAACAATAGAAGTTAAGTATGCGACACTAAATTAATAGTTACCTATAACTTTTAACGTTGTATTTGGAAAATAAATTAGCAGCTATTAATTAAAATTGTATCTTATGACTATTATCAATTATAAGTTATAACATATATTTCTATAAATTAAACCCAAACTTATATATATATTAAGTACCCTATATAGGTATGCGCCTATTAATCATAATTATTCTACGAACAGGGACTGGAAAAACGACGACGACGTTTATATCTCGCGTATTTTATACATTTCTAGTTTAGAACTAAAATATGCGCCTACACACTTGGATAGCACATTTTTCGTGACATTAAATATTTATTTAAGTCTTAAAAGAAAATTTAAGCCCCAAAAGAATATAAAAACAAACTTACTTTAATTATCGACTCTTTCGGCGGAATCCGTTACGTGTGTGAACTGCGACGCGCGATGAGGAAACGCTCCAGAATACAAAACTTTGAATACTGTATTTATATTGAAAAATAAAATATACGAAACGCACTAAGTTTTTTTTTTGTTCATATTTTCTTTGCTTATTGAAATTTTAGAATTTTTAATCGACTGTGTCTTCTGCAACGACTTTGAGATTTGCCATAGATAAATAAATAAATGATAGATATTATACTATACATCGGTGCCTACGTCAATATGATGAATCCACGGATATAATATAATGCAACTTTTTATATCAAAGAGTTCCGTGTTAAGGAACAATTTGTTCATTGAAATTTGATATGACAATAAACGAAAATAGTTTATAATTTTGAATTTGAATTATAATAATATGATATAGGTATTATTTAAATTATTATATTCGTTTATTAATTTAATTATTGATTAAGATGGTGAATAGATATTAGAAGTACAAGCATATTTTTATAAAAGCATATTGTTTTTATGAATTATTAAATAAAAATGTGATTACTGGATTTTAGAGTTAACATAAAGCCATAAACGTATACAGTAAAATACTATAATACCAACTAGATTTCTAAAACTCCAAGTCTATAATTTTAAATTCTGAGCGGATTGATAACTGTATTAATTTTACAATGATGTGTTCTTTATTTTTTTAATATTTTTAATTATTTTTTCTTGTGGTCTGTGTAAACGATAAGTATTCGTAATAAAGATTTATTTTCATATATAATATTATATTATAGGCACTCAGTATGTAATCATAAGTTTATTTTAGTTTAGTTTAATTATAGGTATTTAGTAATAATAATAGGTATACGAAATTGTGTTTTCGAATAGCATTTATTGTTTGTATTAGTATATTAGTAGGTACCTACACCATAATAGGAACTAAAATGTTGTAAATGATGTACAAATGTATTTTTGGGTGTTTTAAGGCTGCTATAAGATCAATTTATGAGAATCTTTGCATTGAATTGTTAGATTATTTTATAGAAGATACTTACATATAGGTAAGTCGATCAGAAACTATATTTACACTGAATGTTAATAGTAAAATGCTATTAAAATATCTATTATTTGTATTTATTTGTTAATAATAATTAAGACTTAATATTAGCAGTAATCTTGTTCCTTCACAAAATATTTTTTAATTATTTTTAATTTAATTTACATTTATACGTTTGGATTTATCCCAAAGCGATCTCTGAATAATCATTCAATGATTAATTTAATAGTTACATTAATTGGATTATAAATTAGAATAAACTACAGTTTCCAGCTTCTACTACAACATTATTTTATATTTTATTTTTTTATGTTTTTAATTTTTTAATGCAATCTGTCTGCACTTGTGTGAGGTTTTAAATTATTTACACACGATTTCATTAAAAAATTATCTATGAAGTATAAACATCCGCATTTCGATTAACTATAAATTTATAATTGTATGAGCTATACATATTACATATATTTTTTGAAAAAATTATTTAAAAAAACAAGAATAATTCCTATTTTATGTTACACGCGTTGGCCTAGCAACTGACTGCTACGACAACTGTGCAATTTTTTTTAAGCACAATCTGTTTGAAAACATCCAGAAAAGAGTTTGTTTTAAGACTGTCTATCTTGATTACAACTAACTAATTTAAAGTGTATTGTTATGTTAAAATATAATGAAAAATAATAATTATAGTAAAATTGCAAAACATTTAATACCTATATCTAACCATCTTGGGTATGAACTACACTAAAAATGGTGTAAGTATGCTAATAAACTATGGTGTGTACCTATAATTGTATTTATGTATAAAAAAATATAAAGATTAAATAAATAAAAATATTATATTGTTTTAATAATTCGCGCAAACCTAAGGTGATACCCGGCGTATAGTATAATATGCAAAAGGTACGTATTAAACTTGTCGCGATGAAACGAAGACGGCCTTTGGACTGTTTGGTCTCGCGTATTTTATACATCGCGCTTTTGGGATTAACTTATAAATGCTTTTACGTCATCCAGTTAACAGATTGTCCGTGGCAATAAGTATTTAATTTAACGAAAAGTAAATGTAAAAAAGAATTAATATAAAAACAAACTGCACGTAAACATTGACTCTTCGATGAAACCTAGCTAGAGTGCCGCCATTGCCGAAGAAACAGCTATCTCATCCCTCTTCATCTCGATCCGATGAGCTTAAACTTGAAAGTATCGAAATATTTTATAAACAACCGGAGCATACGACATTTGTGAGTTTTTGTTAAAACTTACATTATAATGTAATATACGGTTTAACGAACTGTCCGCCTATATTGATGGCTTATTATTTTTTTTGTACACTGAAATCAAATACAATAGTATTTGCTGAAATTATTAGAATTGTTAATCTTCGCCAACGAATTTCGACAATTGACGATTGCCATAGATATTTTAAAAGATATTATTTACTATGATAAATCCATAGAATTTATATATTATACTCAGTGCCTATACGGTATATTGATAAATCGTATGCTCTTTTACAGAAACCGTAGTGATTAGCAATGTACCTATTCTGGTTTTCTATTTCAGTTATAGTTCGCATGCCAAGTTTAACTATACAAACTGGTCCGCAAGTTAAAACAATTACATAACAAACATTAGTATATCTTATAAGTATCTTACAAGTATATCTTATATCAAATTAGAGCACCGATATAAATATGTAAATAAAAAAAATTATTTTATTTTATTGAAGTAGTATAATATAGATATTAGTAAAATTTTTACCTAAAGGGCTGTATTACTAAGAAGGTAATACCTTGGTAATGCACTATTTTGGTTTAAATGCTAATAAGGCTATAAACCGTATATTATTATATATTAATATGATTTTAGGGTATAGCATAATTCCTTTAAGTAGGTACCTATTATAATACCTGTGTCCTACTATATTGTATAGATCATGTTTGTATGTTACGATAGGTATTATTCAGTTATTCAACAAACACTTATGTATCACTTTTTTTCAATAATCTATCATTATTTTAAGTGTATCTTCCACCTACTAACTATTATAGATTACAACCTAATAGATTATTCCTTTTCAGATCCAAAGATATGATTTAAACATGTACCTATATTGTTTATATTTTTTTTTTTTTACAATAATTGCTTCCTTTACATTTTATTGGCCTGATTAAATTTTAATCACCATCAATTAATTTAATTTTGTATTTTAGAATCACTGTCTGGTTGGAAAAATACAACACAAGACAACAAGGTATTTAAAAATATAATTTCAAATATTTTGAAACATTGCCGCCAACATCAACATCAAAAAAACTTACAGAAGCAATCACTGGAATAGATTAGAGACTTTTTTTTAATTTAAAATCATAAGCTGGGATAAGCATGTATAGGAATAAAAAAGAAATTTTATAATATTATTTTAAAATTATATTTTTTCAAATAATAAAAAAATGGTAAATCTTTATTACAGTTCTCCTTAGTGTATCTCACTATTGAATTAGTTACTGTTATAATATATGTATTAAATTTGTGTTACATGAAAGAGAATATTGAAATTAGAAAAACGGTTCTCAACAAGGAGGTGGATGGCAGTGTGATAAAAAAAAACATTCTTAATTTGAAGGAGGTGGGGTGTTTCTATTTCTAAATGAATAAATGATTTTTTTTTTTCAATTTAATATACCTACATATATTATAAACATTGTTTATTCAAATAGAATAAATACACCGAACCCCACAAACACCAAAAATGTCACTGCTGATTTAATTCAATTATGTCTGGTCACTACATTTTAACTTTTGTGGAATCGTAAAAAATAGACGTGCAACCGTCCCAACACTGAATTCGCACTTTTGTGGAACTCGGTGCACTCCATTTTAAACCCGGTATGCAAATCACTGATTTAAAAAAAATTAAATAAATTAAAAAATTATACTGTAGGAATACACATAACAAAGTTCAAACTAAAATATCCAGAATCTTAAACAGAAAAAACTAACCGTGGGTCGAGAATGAAAAGGTTCTAAATCGTTTTTATAAAATTGTCCAGGAGAGCAATTTTAAGGTTTGAGTTCAAATGTTTTACTCCTTGAACAAAATTTTTAAAGATTAAAGTTTTAAAGTACGCAGAAACTTGTATAGTTTAATTCACAACATTAAAATAATAATTTGGTATATTGGTTGATATACAAATTATAAAATGTTTAGTATGAAAAGGTTCCATAAAATTAGAATATTTAGAACCTTTTCATCCTAAAATAAAAAAAATTATGTTTAATTGGAACTTTTTTGTATATTTATTATTTTTCTTATTGTTAGATAAACCTTTTCTGAATAATGCTTTCTCATTCTTACCAATCTTCTATCAAGAAACAATGTAATAATTATTAGGTTTATTATTTGTATAGTAATTAATTTAATTAGACACTTTTCAACCTTTTACTTTTAAAAAAATTGTGAATAATGTTCGTATAATCATAAATGTTAACATAGAAGATGCACCTCTGTATGTTAAAACCATTTTAGTTAAAAAGTGACTTTCGAAAAAAATGCGATTTAGAACCTTTGAATTCTAGATCCACGTAAGAGAAATATTTAGTTCATTAAAGAAGGATTATTCATAGGGCACCAGATTATTAATAATCAAGTCTACACATAAAAATTCAACTAGAGTCACAATACTAAAAAAAAAATTGAAAGAAGGTGTTGGCGCCCGCAGGCAAATGCATTTTAGAAAACCAAAAAAAAAATTTAAAAAAATTATACTGTAGGAATACACATTACAAATTTCTAACTAAAATGTCCAGAATCTTAAACAGAAAAAACTAATAGAAATATTTAGTTCATTAAAGAAAGATTATTCATAGGACACTAGGTTGTCAATGTTTAAAAATTGTATACAAATTCATGACCTAAAGGTGATCAATGTTTCAAAAATTCAACTTCTTTAAATGAAGACTAAGCAAACGCCAATTACCTTCGGTTGCACTCTGAATCATGTTTGTGAATAAAATTATTTGTCAATGACTTATTTATCGTTATAAAAAAACTTTATTTTTTAATTTTATAGTAAAAATGTAATGTATTTAAAATCTAAATAAATTATACAATCATACTTTTCATATTTGTCGTATTTATAGTTAGTTTAATTGTTTTGTAAAATTTAGAAAATATGACTAATGTGTTGTAATTTATTGTTATACTTGCAGCAGTTATTTGTTCATACTAAATAAAAAATTCTTATTAAGTAAGAAGAAATAAATTATAATATAATTTAAATTTAAATTTATAACTTAAGTTTTACCGTTTTTTATTTACATTTTATTATGACTAGAGAGCAGATTTGTATGCGTTTGCATATTTATTCTGGTTTATGGTATGATATTCTAAGTGAGCACAGAATTTGTTTCATGACCATAACAATTTAAACTATGAAACTTTTAGGCTGCATATCTCGACAGTTAACCCATTGTTTTTCATTTTAATGACTTATTATTAGATTTTAATTGCATATTTCTGTTTTTTTCTTCTTTTTTTTTAGACATTTTTGAATGAATTACCATAGCGATATTGACAAAAGGAATATACTTGGGAACACGCATTGTTTTCTTATACTATATGCTTCTTTTTTTCTATATGAAATACAGAAATCTATTTTTTATACATCCATTAATTGTTTCATGTCATTCTGATTCTAAATAAATCATTTATTTCTTGCAATCATTTCAGTTGGAGCATTTTAGTTTTGAATATGTTTGTTGTTAAATAATGATAAAAAAATTGAATTTGAATAATGTTTTATTTGGGCCAAGGGTAGAACAACTGGAAATTGAAATCGTATATTATATTCAATTTTCGAATAAAAATATACATTTTTATGAATTTCTAACTCAAAATAGGTAGTTTGCAAATGTTTGTGATTTTTACGAATTCTGTCAAAACTCTAATTTCAGACGCTCATAAAAAAACTATTGTGGATTTAAGCTCAACTTTTTTTAATTTCCACTAACAGCAACTCACTATGAACGTATTGTAGGTATTTACATTTTCAAGTTATTTGATGGAACAAAACATCGACATAAATTATTAAGAGAAACCTAAAATAGTCGACCATTTCATATGCCTATAAAACGCTCAACACGAATCAAAATATTTTCAGTAATAGCATTTTAGTTTTCAATATGTTTGTTGTTGAATAATGATAAAAAAATTGAATTTGAATAATGTTTTATTTGGGTCAAGGGTAGAAAAACTGGAAATTGAAATCATATATTATAATCATTTTTCGAATAAAAATATACATTTCAAAAACAGCTCAAAAAGAATCAATTATTTTCTAAATTTTATCGTGTATAGAATTTCATTCAGTGAAATTATCAAGTATCTACATTTTTTAATTACAAAAAAATAAGAAAATCGTTACATGAGATATCGAGTGAATATCAAATGTTGTAAAAATATGAATTTCAAACGCTCATAAAAATTTAATTTGACTTTCATGTAGACGTTTTTTTTTCTGATAAAGGTAGACATACTTATGGATAATCTTGTATTAAATTTTCAAATCTTAGATTTAAAAAGAAAAATTTTTATAAATTCTCAACTTAAAATAATTTGCTAATTTTCGTGATTTTTCCGTATTTTGTCAAGATTTGAACATTAAATGCTTATAAATTAAAACTGTGAAAAAGGATTCTTGATTTTTTTTATCTGCCTTTTAAACAAGAACCTAGGAGCCTTCTACTAAATTTTCAAGCTATTTTACTCAATAGATAAAATTTTATTGATATTTATAGAAAAAAAAAATTTAAAAAATGGTAACTGACAACGACTGTAATCAGCTTAAAATAATTCAAAATATTTGGAAAATGTTATGGTGTATAGAAAATGCAATGATACCCATTCAGTCAAAATTTCATGTCCATACGGTCATTTGTTTTAGAGTAACACATAAAAACACAATCGATTTTCTCGAAAACAGATTTTGCGTAAAAATTTCCGTTTTTCCTTAATTTTTCTTTTGTTTTTCACGTCACCTTTGAAAATTACAGAGAAATTTTTACTTTTGACCCCCAAAGTGCCAAATAGATTCACCTTCCTATCAGAAAAGTTACTATTGAAGAAAATTCAGGAACTTTTACTGTCTTAAACGGTGATGATAGACACAAAAAAAGAAAAACACACATCATTGTAAAATAAATACATTCATCGTTCCACTCAGAATCTAAAATTCAACTAGAAAAAAAAAATTGAAGAAGGGTGTTTGCGCCCACAGCAATAAATTATAGAAAACAAAAAAAAAATTTGGAAAATATATTACTTTTGGAATACTCATTACAAACTAAATTACCGAAACTTTTAGACTATTTAGAATATTATAGGTAGTTCATTAAGAAGGATTATTCATAGGGTACAAGATTATCAATGTTCAAATCTACAAAAAATAAATTTACTAGAGTCACATACTAAAAAAAAAAATTGAAAGGGTGTTGCGCCCGCAGGCAAATGCATTTTAAAAACAAAAAAAAAAATTACGAAAAAATTATATAGTAGGAACACACGTTAAAGAGTTCAAACTAAGAAAAAGTCCTAACCTAACCTTAGGAATACAACAATTACAAAATATAACAAATGTCCAGAATTTTATAGAAAAACTATTCAAAATTTATTTATAGAAGAATATTTATATGGCACCAGTTATCAATGGTCAAGTCTACACAAAAATTCACTAGAGTCACAATACTAAAAAAAAAATTGAAGAGGGTCTTCGCACCCACAGGCAAATGCATTTTATAAAACCAAAAAAAAAAAAATTTGCAAAAAATTTTACTTTAGGAATACACATTACAAAAAGTACAAAAAAAAATGCCCAGAATTTTATATAGGAAAACTATTCAAAATATTTAGTTTATAAAAGAAGAAATATTTATACCAGGTTATCAATGTTCAAGTCTACACAAAAATTCAACTAGTCACATTATTAAAAAAAAAATTGAAGGAGGGTTTGGGCGCCCGCAGGCAATGCGTTTAGAACCAAAAAAGAAATTTAGAAAAACTCAAATAGTAGGACCACACAATAAAGAGTTCAAAAGAAAAAGTCCATTATCTTAAATGAAAAAATCTATTCAAAATAATTATAGGTAGTTCATTTAAGAATGATTATTCATAGGGCACCAGTTTATCAATAATCAAGTCTACAAAAAAAATTTACTAGAGTCACAATACTAAAAAAAAAAATTGAAAAAGGGTGTGGCGCCCGCAGGCAAATGCATTTTATAAAAAAAAAAAAAATTTACAAAAAATTTTACTTTAGGAATACACATTACAAAATATAAACAAAAATGTCCAGAATTTTATATAGAAAAACTATTCAAAATATTTAGTTTATAAAAGAAGAAATATTTATATGGCACCAGGTTATCAATGTTCAAAACTACACAAAAATTCAACTAGAGTTACATTATTAAAAAAAAAAATTGAAGGGGGGTGTTGGCGCCCGCAGGCAAATGCATTTTAGAAAATAAAAAAAAAATTTAGAAAAAATTAAATAGTAGGAACACACCTTAAAGTGTTCAAACTAAGAAGTCCATAATCTTAAATGAAAAGACTATTCAAAATAATTATTGGTAAATCATTTGAGAAGGATTATTCATAGGCACCAGATTATCAATAATCAAGTCTACAACAACACAATTCAACTAGTCACAAACCTAAAAAAAATTGAAAGAGGTGTTGGCGCCCACAGGCAATTTCATTTTATAAAACAAAAAAAAAATTTGCAAAAAATTTTACTTTAGGATCAAAAAGTACAAACAAAAATGCCAGAATTTTATATAGAAAAACTATTCAAAATATTTATTTTATAAAAGAAAAATACTTATATGGCACCAGGTTATCAATGGTCAGTCTACACAAAAATTCAACTAGAGTTCACAAATTATAAAAAAAATGGAAAAGGGTCTTCGCATCCTGCAGGAAAATGCATTTTAGAAAACCAAAAAAAAAAATTTGCAAAAAATTTTACTTTAGGATACACATTCCAACACAAACCAAATGCCCAGAATTTTATATAGAAAAACTATTCAAAATATTAGGTTTTAAAAGAAGAAATATTTGTACCAGGTTATCATGTTCAAGTCTACCACAAAAATTCAACTAGTCACATTATTAAAAAAAAAATTGAAGGAGGGTTTTGGCGCCCGCAGGCAAATGCGTTTTAGAAAACCAAAAAGAAATTTAGAAAAACTCAAATAGTAGGACCACACAATAAAGAGTTCAAAAGAAAAAGTCCATTATCTTAAATGAAAAAATCTATTCAAAATAATTATAGGTAGTTCATTTAAGAATGATTATTCATAGGGCACCAGTTTATTAATAATCAAGTCTACAAAAAAAATTTACTAGAGTCACAATACTAAAAAAAAAAATTGAAAAAGGATGTTGGCGCCCGCATGCAAATGCATTTTATAAAACAAAAAAAAAATTTACAAAAAATTTTACTTAGGAATACACATTACAAAATATAAACAAAAATGTCCAGAATTTTATATAGAAAAACTATTCAAAATATTTAGTTTATAAAAGAGGAAATACTTATATGGCACCAGGTTATCAATGGTAAGTCTACACAAAAATTCAACTAGAGTCACATAATTATAAAAAAAAATTGAAGAGGGTCTTCGCATCCGCAGGAAAATGCATTTTAGAAAACCAAAAAAAAAAATTTGCAAAAAATTTTACTTTAGGAATACACATACAAAGTACAAACAAAAATGCCCAGAATTTTATATAGAAAAACTATTCAAAATATTTAGTTTATAAAAGAAGAAATATTTGTACCAGGTTATCAATGTTCAAGTCTACACAAAAATTCAACTAGTCACATTATTAAAAAAAAAATTGAAGGAGGGTTTTGGCGCCCGCAGGCAAATGCGTTTTAGAAAACAAAAAGAAATTGAAAAAACTCAAATAGTAGGAACCACACAATAAAGAGTTCAAAAGACAAAGTCCATTATCTAAATGAAAAAATCTATTCAAAATAATTATAGGTCGTTTCATTTAAGATGATTATTCATAGGGCACCAGTTTATATAATCAAGTCTACAAAAAAAATTTACTAGAGTCACAATACTAAAAAAAAAAATTGAAAAGGATGTTGGCGCCCGCATGCAAATGCATTTTATAAAACAAAAAAAAAAATTACAAAAAATTTTACTTTAGGAATACACATTTCCCCCAAAATATAAACAAAAATGTCCGAACTTTTATATAGAAAAACTATTCAAAATATTAGTTTATAAAAGAAGAAATATTTATATGGCACAGGTTATCAATGTTCAAAACTACACAAAAATTCAACTAGAGTTCCATTATTAAAAAAAAAATTGAAGGGGGTTGTTGGCGCCCGCAGGCAAATGCATTTTAGAAAATAAAAAAAAAATTTAGAAAAAATTAAATAGTAGGAACACACCTTAAAGTGTTCAAACTAAGAAGTCCATAATCTTAAATGAAAAGACTATTCAAAATAATTATAAGTAGTTCATTTAGGAGGATTATTCATAGGGCACCAGATTATCAATAATCAAGTCTACACAAAAATTCAACTAGAGTCACAATCCTAAAAAAAAAAATTGAAAGAGGGTGTTGGCGCCCGTAGCAAATGCATTTTAGAAAACAAAAAAAAAATTAAATAGTTGGAACACACATTACAGTAAGTACACAGTAAAATGCCGAGAATCTTAAACAGAAAAAACTATTCAAAATTATTTAGTTAATTAAAGAATTTTTTAAATGTTTTATATTAAGATATATATAAAAAATCAAAAAAGTCAAATATATAAAAATTAAATTGAATGGTGAACGTGAAACAGCCTCTTTTCAAATTATATAGTATGTACACACAGTACTCAGTGTACTCCTAGGTATAACCGGTTAATGTTAAAATATATTTTACAAATCAATCTATTAGAATTCAATGAATTAAAAAAAAAATTGTCTGAGAAACCTGGGTGAAATAACACAAAACAAAAGGTATTCTTGAAGCAAAATACAACAGTACCTAATAACTACATTCCAAAAATTAGGTATTGTTTACATTATAATAATACGAACAGTTATTATGATCAGAGGTGTATCAATAATAATATCATATTTTAAATTAAAACTATTGATTTTATACATTTTCTATTTACAAAAAATCATGAGTATTGAAAACATTATAAAATCTTAATAAAATAATATTTTTTTATATTTTATAATTTGTTGTTGTAAAAAAATCATTTAATGTTGGCTGTATTTAAGTTTTTAATAACTATACTGGTGCAACACTAGCCGGCAGTCTTTAAGACTGTGTTAAAAATGATGATAATTAGTTATGTTCTATTTTCTTACCCTATAGCCTGACACGGAGCCTAACCTGGCCTAACGAATAATATTTAAATATTTTCTTTCATTGTTATGTTTACAATATCGCATACCTTAACAGTTAGTAAGAAAAGATCATTGCAAAGCTCACGACCGGTGATGATAGACAACTATCACACCATAGCTTAAACTAAACATAGGTTACCTAACTAACCTTCTTATGACTTATTAGGACACTTTGAATAAAAAGATCCTGAGTTGGTTGCCGAACTTAAGTGTTTGATTTTCAAGTTGATCCTTTGATTGTTGACACCTTATGGATGGAGCGCATAAATAATAAAGATATGGATAGGCCACGCCTATGTTAAATACATTTGAGGCCGCGTTCCCGGAGGGGAAGGCAATTGAGGCACCTTTATATTGATAGTCGATACTCGATTTAGGTATACTTTATTTGGCCTCAATTGTTCCCCTCGAAGACCGCTGATAAGACAATTATGTCCTATCCATATCTTTATTATCTATGATGGAGCCATACCCAACTCACTCGTGTAAACAATTTGAAGCACACAAAAACGATCAACGAGTCTCTATTAATGATTTATCAGCATCTATCCTCTCACAACACACACTTGGAGACAACATGCACATGAAAGGTTTTTTTAAAAGAACATTTTTAATGATTTTTTTCAGCTTCATATTTTTTTAAAAATACCAGGATAATGTCGAGCATGGGAGCAACTTTATAACGTATTCAATTAATTATTTTGGACTTATTGAAACATGCTATGGAGGTAGTCTTTTGAGTTTTAGTCGTCCAGTGTCCCAAATATTTCAAGTCATAATATGAAATCCCAGCATGTCCCCCATACTCTGATATTAAAAGCCCAGCCCACCTTCATATTCTCTATGCAAAAAGTAAATTTAACACAAATTTGTAAATCAATACACAGTCTCTCTATTGTATTAATATTTGTGATTCATTAATATCAGTATTTTGTATAATTATATTGGGAAACATAAGACAATATCATTTACAGAAGACTGTGACTAACACAATCAAACTTTGATAAAAGTATATATGATATAAGTACCTTCTATATTGAATTCTTTTTTTTCCGGTACTTTATTGGTGGACAGCACTTTAACTACGGTCCCTCAACCTACTGAGGTGCAACTTTGAGGCATTTCCTTTTTGGAAATTAATTAAATCCTCAATCATAACTCTTGATCAAGAGTTTTGTTCTATACAACATAATATATATGAGTATAGACATTTCGTAATATTTTTTTATATTATTTACTGTTATAAAGATAATTTGTATTTCAATATAATATATGTTATGAGATTGATGGATGGGGCTCTTGCACCATGGCCCCTCGATATAGTTATGTGGCGACCCGCCCATCTCTTTTAGATAAATGATTAAATACTTAATCAAGTCTTCCAATTTATTAAATATTTATATTTTGTAAATAATTTGGGTAATTTGAAGAAAAATTTTAAATTGAAGAGAGACTGTGTGAATTAACAAAATATGTGGTGTGAAATGTACATTCGAACTCCTGTTATAATGTATTATATTGAACTTAAGTTATTTTTTATAATGTACTATAATAAACATTTGAATATTTATTACAATGTACGTAATTATATATAGATTTCATGTATGATTTTTTAAGTTTTTTTTTGATAGTTACCTACCTACTACAATACAAGACACTTTTTTTGATAATTTGAAAGCAAATATCTGTTTTGGATTTTAGATCTATATACTGAATTTTCAAGAACCCCTAGTTTTAAGTATTTAAAGTTTATATGACAGATTCGTGACACCAAATATTTTCAGCTCTATAGAATGTTTAGTTAAATTAACTATAATAGGTAGTGGAATAACAGTACCTAACCTTCTATATAACAAATTTTTTATAATATATTATAAGTAAAAGCTCAATTTAGCAATTTTACGGGACGTAAAACATTTTCATAATATTTTAACATAAATATGGAGCTAAAATAGAGAATACCTAGATCATGTTTAGTGAGGCACTGGGCGCACTAAGATACGTCCATAGTTTTATAATTTTGTTTCATTTATTAAAAGAATCTTTTTTAATATACTTTTTCATAAATTATTTCCATACAGCTGGCTTTATAATTTTTTGAACTATAAGTAACGTATTTTTTTGGGAGATCCCTATTATTACAAAACCGTTACCAATATGCGTCTCACTGTACCCCGGTTTCCACAAAAGATAAATCATTACTTATTACCAGGGCTGTGAATTAAATGCATTTACATGCTTTTTCACTATACCGTGACTATAAAAAAAATGGATTCGGCCAAAATCTTATTTTACATATTATTTTTATGGATTAGTTCTATAATTGTTACATGTTTTCATGATTTCTTCGTATTATGCTTATTTTCTTCCGTTAGAAAAATAAAAAATATTTTTTTTTTAAACCAATTTTAATTATTATTTATTAATTAAACAATTTTTAATAAAGGCGTGTTTATGCATATTTTTGAATATTTCAGTGCATATTTTAAATCATATTTCGCCTGTTTTTAGTGCATACATGCAGGCATATTTAACACTTTTTCATTGCATTAATTCACAGCCTTGCTAATTACTTTTACTTCCAATCATATATACCACAGTTAATGTTAAATTTCAAATTGTCAACAATCAATTGCTTCTTCAACTTGATAACACTTAAGAGGATGTCAGATTTAGCGCACTTTTTATTTCTCTCTCTGACCCACGCACAATCATTTTAGTGTTTGGCAGAACCAACCAGATCCGGTTCAAGGACTCAAATTTCGTACGGGCATAAAAATATATTTATAAGTAATTTATAGTCGATAAGCCAACCTAAACTCCTTAACAGCAAATTATTTTTTGCCTACTGTTCAAAATTAAATACCAAAAAATTTTAAATTTTCTTTAGTTTTTAACAAAATAGAATTTGTTTATGTTGAATATATTATATGATTTTAAAAATCTTATAAATGATATTATTAAATATTCTTGTATATAATTTAAATATTTTATATTTGTTTTTATTGATCAAAAAAACACTTCAACAACAATAGTTATTAGGGTGTGTGGTTAAATTTTTTTTTTTTTTTTTAACATTATATATTATGAAGATATTTTGCTAGATAAGTGTATATAAATCAGACATTTTTAGAAAATTTATTATTTTGTTGTTTGCATCTTTGTCGGGTCACAGGATTTCGGATAGTTGAATTTAAATATTATAAAAACAAAAATTAGTTACTATATGATTAGTGACGATAAAACGTATAACTGATAAGTTTAAAAAATGTTAATGAACTATTTTAATTTTTTAGACTAATAATGCTAACCTTGCCCATACGCAAGAAATCACTAGGTTAGTTACTTGAATATTAGATTGAATTAACCTACTATCAAACTTTAATATTTTAACCCTTCACTGTTGGACTAATTTTATCTATCATTTTTTATTTTATTTTTTGTATTGCATATTGTTATACTTTATAAGTATCAATAATTAATATATATATTTTTTATTATTTTTTAGTAGACAAGTTATTATTTTTCTTTTGTGTGTCCAGATTTGTCGAATAAGTTATAAGCATTTTAAATTGTAATTATTTACACGATCATAAGTCATGACTTGTGTAATAATTAAAATATCATCAAGTAGCCAACGTAGCGACGCATGTAATGTTCTTAACTCAATATTTTTAATCTAATATTAAATGTAACAACTTCGTGTTGGTTCTGTTAATTGTACATTTGGTATGCTACGCGTGGGTCAAAGATTGAAAACAAATAGTGCATGAGCGGATAGGTAATTTTTGGCCTACCGGGAAATATATTAGGACTTCATATTTGTACAATTTAGTACCGGGGTCAAGGCCCAGACACAACATACAACACAGACGAAGGCCTACCGGGAAAATCACGATTTCCGGTGGGCCTATCCGCTGACATCCCAACCGGGGGTCTGTCTATACGCAGTCGATTAGACTACCACCGCCATTATCATTTTGTTGTTATCAAAAACCAAATCGGTTATCATAAATATAATTTAACAAAATATAATAATTTAATAGTTCATAATTATCATAAACCAAAATTATTTAATAATTATTTTATGCTAATTACACGTGTTTACATTTTTATTAGGTTAATTCATAACTATTATATCATGTATTTTGTCTTGAGTAGGTCGTAGGTGAGCTTTTTGGAAATTTTAAAACACAATAAGTAGATAGATTTGTGATGAGATCCATTTACACATTCCAAATAAATGTGCTGTTTAATTAAAAATGGACAGCCCATAAATTTAATTGGCAATTCTCCACTTAAATGAAGATCTAAGTGCCTATTATTTGACTATTTAGGTAAGATAAACAGTTAATTAGTAAATGAATTGTAATTGTAACCATAATAGTAGGACTTAAAAAACTGTTTATATTTCTACACCTGCCTTAATTCTTATATATTAGTTAAAGGTTAAGCACGTCTAAATTATGAATAAATAAATAAATACAGGGAAAATAATTAATTGTAGTACTTAAAATTCCTGTGCATACATACAAATAAAAATGTAAATAAATATTGAGAACAAATATAATATTCCCTAATTTTGTTATTAGTTTATTACTATACTCATATGAAGTAAAAATAACATCAACTACATGATTAGTTATAAATAGTTAAAACAACTATCCCATTTATATTATGTATGATTTATCTAGGCTGGCCAGATGTTCGATTTTACTATACTATACTGGCTATATTAATATTATTAATATTATTAATAGGTATATTAATATGTCTGAATGTAATGTATTTATTTTAATTGATGATAAAATTATATTTATGATAAAAATTTTGTTTTTGATAATAACAAAATGATAACGGCGGTGGTATTATAGAAATTCGCTAGACTAAACCGGTTTAAAATTATCCCGCACCGGGATAATGAACCATGTAAATGATATGGTCCAAACATCCCGGTGCATTATTTTTTCACATCGGTTTAGTCTAGCGAATTTCTATGGTCTAATCGACTGCGTATAGACAGACCACCACCCCCCCTCCCCCCAACCGGCAACCGATCTTTTTATCCTATCCAATAAGTCAAGGTTGTAAAACTATATCAACTGATAACGGTAGTTTAAGCCAAGAGTCAAGTGGCCTTTGCAATTCATGATCCTTTCTACGTATTCGACATTGTTAACAAACTATTCTACCCTTTACACTTTTTCTTCCCCTTCTCTCACAACTATACAGGTTCAGCCACTCTCATTCCAAACTCCATATGATCGATATTCTGTCTATCCATCTCTTCTTCAGTCTTCTCATCCCTCATTTTCCCCCCTAAATTAACTTCTATAGCCACTCTCACTATATCTTATCATACAGTGACCGAACCGCCTCAACCTATTCTCTCTTGTTTCCACTACAATAGGTACCACTCCTACACTACCCTTAATTAATTAATCTTATTCTATCCTCTTTGTACCTTAATACCTAACTTTATATTCTCATATCTGCTCCTCACATCCACTTACCTACCCTCCTAACCTTACAATTGTTTTTCGTCTTTCCCTTTCATACACTAACCATTCTGAAAGCATGTTAAACTCTTTCCTTATCTTCGCCATCCACGCACTTCCTATTCACTCAGTCTCTAGTTACCTACAAGTCGTCGTACTTGATTATAGGTGAAAATATTAAATATCATTGAGCGAATTCCCTACTCAAAAGAATAACTTAAAAAAATATCATAACTGACCAATTTTCTAATTTTTATCACGACTTTATTGATAGCCGGAATAGTGTTATACCAGATAATTACATACAAATAATTGAAAAGTTTCGGGCAATACATACCTGATCAATTAACAATAAAAAAAATAAACATACTGAAAAATAAGAAAATACATACCCTGTGTCTGAATCAAAATCTGCTATCAAACTTAGTCTTCGAAACACTGCAACGTTCACACATTTCAGTCTGCTTATGATATATTATTCTCAGTTGGAAAATTTTCACTGACGAATACCATTTCTGAAATAACACGCATCTTGCAGTAAAATGTTCTACAATATTCTTATGACAAATGTTATATAAACCTACCAATAAATACTTAATATTAATTTTAATTATACAGAGTTTGTATTTTTAAATGTTGTATTCAAGGATTTATTAGTTTTATACCTACCGAAAATTACATTTGTTCACAAGTCAGTTATCAACTAGAACTTGACTACCGGCAAAATATTGTGCCCTTTGATGTTTTAGATTCTGAGTGAATCGATTTTTTATTTTTATATTTTTTTTTTTTATTTTTTATTTTTCAGGAAAGTGAATCTAGTTGGTACTTTAGGGGGTCAAAAGTAAATATTTCCCAGTAGTTTTCAAAAACGACGTGAATAACAAAAGAAAAATTAAGGAAAAATAGGAATTTTTACACAAAATCTATTTTTGAGAAAATCGATTTTGGTTTTTGGTGTAACTCTAAAACAAATGAGCATAGGTACATAAAATTTTGACTAAATATTTATATTAGAATTTTCTATACACCATAACATTTTCCAAATATTTTGACTTATTTTGTGCAGTTTACGAACATTTTCAGTTTCCATTTTTTTTAGTTTTTTTTCTACAAATATCAATAAAATTTTATTTGTAAGGTAAAAAATCTTGAAAATTTAATACAAGGCTCCTACTATATTTTTACAACGATATTTGAAAAATATTAAAAATCCTTAGTCACAGTTTTATTTATAAGCATTTAAAGTTCAAATATTGACAAAATACGAAAAATCACGAAATTAGCAAATTATTTTGAGTTGAGAATTCATAAAATTTTTCTTTTTCAATCTAAGATTTGAAAAGTAATACAAGATAATCCATAAGTTACTACCTTTATCAAAAAAAAAATGTCGACAAGAAAGTCAAATTAAATTTTTATGAGCGTTTAAAAATTCATATTTTACATCATTTGATATCACTCGATTTCTCGTGAAGGATTTTATTTTTTTGTTGTAATTAAAAAACGTATGACTGTAGATCTTGAAAATTTCACTGAATGTTATTGGTATTTTCTATACACGATACAATTTGAAATAATTTGACTCTTTTTGAGTGTTTACGGACATTGTAGTTTTCAATATTTAGTTGTTTTTTTCTATAAATATCAATTAATTTTATTTGTTGGGTAAAAAAAGTGAAAATTTAATATAAGGCTCCTGATATATTATTCTAATAGTAGTTGAAAATTATTAAAAATACATAGGCCACAATTTTTTTATAAGCATTTAAAGTTCATATTTTGACAAAATTTATCAAATTATAATTAATAATTATTTAGTAGTTAAAAATTTATAGATGTTCAACTTTTATAGCTAAGGATTGAAAATTTAAAACAAGGATCCACTTAATAGTTATACTAAAATACTTTATTCCACATAATATCATCAAATATACTTGGTAATATCATACCAAGGCTAGGCTGACTGACCGTTTTCGCTCAGATTCGTTTTTCTTATACAATGATATTATATCATTGAATTCAAATTTATCACCATCTATTACAGTGACCCATTTGTAAACTTCTGTACAACAGAGCGGCACCACTTGCCCACTTTTTTTAATTTGTAATTTTATAGTATACACGGATTTATTACTATTACTAATTATAGTAGGTTGGTGTAGTTAATTTCAAAATTTGCAAATATTATACCAATTAATTAAATAACAACTTTTGAAGCATTGCGTAGTAAACAAGAGATGAATAGACCTTTATGTAAAAAATAAACAAAATAATAATAATCGTAACAACCCAGGTTCATGTTGTACACTATTAAAATAGGTACACAAGTATATAAGTATATTAGGTATTCATAAGCGTTCACATGGGTGGTCAGAATTGACAGTTGACAGTTGACTAGGTTGCCAAATGATACAGATATTAAGTGGAAAAAAAAGTTACGGTTGTTAAGTGACATACCATCAATGCTTAAATTAAACGTCAGGATCGGAAAACAATTTACCAGTAATAAATGGTTATGACATTAATTAATATTGAGCATACTATACCATCATATTATAATATTATAATCTAAAATAATAATTATAGTAAAATACTATAATATATTTATTGTAAAATGGAATATCTTTATCTAGGGAATAAAACGCTAAATCCTAAATTGGGTGTAAATATTATACATTGGTTGTATAATGTATATAAAATATCAAGATTAATAACATTTATATATTGTTTTGAATACTTCGCGCAAAACCTAAGGTATTACCGGGCGAATAGTATAGGCAAATTAATAAGGTACGTATGAAACCGGTCGTGGTGAAACGAAGTTATATAAACCTACCAATAAATACCTAATATTAATTTTTATTATACAGAATTTGTATTTTTAAATATTGTATTCAAGGATTTATTAGTTTTATTATCAAACCTAACAAAAATTACATTTACTCACAAGTCAGTTATCAACTAGAGTCTAGAACTCGATTTCAGGGGGGTTGTTCTGGAAAAGTGAAATCCTTGAAAAATATTGAAATTAGAAAAAAATGCATATTTTATTATTTTATAATTTTGAATAAGAGAATGTGAGATGATCGATAAGAATTTCGTTAGAAATCTAGAGGTAGGTACCTACTAGAAAACTGAGATGAGTATGTTGAATTAAATAAATTAAAAAATTGATTTTCACAACAATCGCTTAAAAATTAGTTTAATTCAAATAATGAGATGAACCTTATTAAATCATTTAAATTTTCCAGAACAAGCCCCCAGTTGTGGTCGCATGCCAATTTTAACCATCATATACTAGCTACAAGTTTATAGACAATCTATAATGCATTCTCTGCGGTGGCCCTAGACACTGTGGGGAAATTTTTATTTCTTTAGTAATAAATTACGATACGAATAATTATAAGTTACGTAGGTATATGTCCAATACTCGATTACCTGAATTTAAATAAAGAATGTGATATACCTAGGTAACCATCGATCTATTATAAAAACAGAAACATTAACCTAGGTACTAATAATATCACAATATCAAATAGTGAAGTGTGAAAATTGAAGAAAATATCTATAAGGTATATCCCGTAAAACCCCCAAAATAAAAGTGCGTTTGAGGTGTTCTCTTAAAACACCAAAGGTTTAATTGCCGTAGCCCGGATGGATAGAACATTTATGTTTCACATAAGACACGTTAAACTATGGGTTATAATGTGACATAAAATTCACTATGCATACGGACATAATAGTGGAGGTCCATTTAACGAAAACTAGAATTATCGTGACGGAACGGAATTACGAAGAACGTATGAGACAAAAATAATCGTCACCGAGTGGTAGGTATAAACTGCTATGTTCCTACTTACAAATCATATTAATAACATTAATCATTATGTATTTTCTTATTTTAATAGGTATAGATACCTACCTTCCTACTTATAAAAGCATTGCCTAATTATTGATTTTAAATTTTAAAAATTATTTTACTATGACGGGTATATAAGTTTGTCTGACAATAAATATTTACATTAGGTTTACCGCGTCAAAAGAGTAGAAGGACAATACTTACGTAATTATTTATTCTTCCAGCGAAACGCGTTTCCTTCGAGTGTATAATATTGTCAGAGCTGTGCATCTCTGACAAGGAAAATTCGCACGTCTTCATATCTCCGATCCAAAAGTTCAGTCGGGAAGTATTGAGATTAATGCCATTTGTAAAAAATACCTAGCTTAATAACCAGAATGGAAAAAAATATGTTAGTACGTATTGGAATCGCTGTTCGTCTCAGACGATTGTCATTTGCCATAGATTATTTGTAATTATAACCTAACCGTCCTAACCGATGGATGATGGATATTTTCACATTATCTTTAAAAAACATTTATTTGTTTCTACTAGACGCAAATGCAGTAAATTTAATTCAAATTTATAATAGATAACGGTTTGTTACTTGGTAACCATTTATTAATTACTTGGTTTATTAACAAATTCTAATTTATATGAAATAATAAATAAATAAAAATAGTTTTATTAATCCCAATATTTAAAAATAATGTTTTGAATAAAATAATAAAAAAAATTTAAGAAATACCTATTAATTAATATAAAATAACAAAATAACTAAATAAATTTTTTATTTATAACTATGCACTAAAATACTAAATCAAAGGTGAGTTACCTTGGCCCCGTCACTTACTCTAAGTATAAAACAATTAATGTAAAATTATTTAACATTATTTGTAATCATTTGTAACCACCAAAAAAAAATTTGTAACCTACCCACAACCACTGTGGTGGGGCCGTTGTGACGTCACTACAGCCCGCCATTACAGAAGTTCGACTTGCAGGTAACATAAACCTAGTGGAAATTATGTAATATCATTTTTATCCACCAAAAATGTGTTGAAATAAAATACTTAGTTGGTACCTACTTTACTAATATTATAATACAATATGTATAATAATAAGCAACGTTGTACGATATTTGATTTGGATATTGTTATGCAAATACTTTTTTGAGTATAAAATACTATCTATCAGAAGTTTTTGAATACATTTTAAAGAAGTACTATTTTACTGTAGGCATTGAATATTTTTACGAATACTTTTCCTAAAAAAATAATATCGCGTATACTTGCTTGCACTACATTTTATAACGAATGGCAATGAACAGCAATCAGCATTGGAGGTAAAGGTTATTTGACACAGTAGACACGGCCGCATCGATGTGTGAAAAATTATTGGAAGTGATGCCATACATACAAGTGACTCATAAATTACTTGTTAATTAAGATACATTATATTATCGTATACAGGAAAGTTAACTATACAAGTAAATTTTAGATCTTAATACTTAACTCAATATTTTTTTATAAATTTTTTTTTTCATATAGGTAGTAGGTATGGCGTTAAAATCGACGTTGTACCAACTAGCATTGTACATTGGTTCCATTGATAACACCGTCGTTTCCAGTCCTATATATCTTAGTCCGTGATTTTGAGTTTCATTATAGCACATCGGTGTTCCAGGGTTTACAACGCCATCTGTATAAAACGCGGATACAAAATGTGAAACCAAATAAAACCACCGGCAGCGCTGAAAACATTGGGTCCCCAGTGTGAGGAACCTTTTGGTGGCCGTTCCGCAGACCATGTCGTTTCCAGTCCATTATATTATTGTCCCGTGATTATGTCTTAGTCCGTGGACTATGGTGTAAATATATTATGTTTGTTCCACTAAAGTTATATAATATTATTCCAATGTGGCAATGACTCAATATCATTGTTCCCAAAAACATCTTCCGATTTATTATTAATTGATCAAAAAAAATATTTCTTCCAGTAACCACTAACCACTTTGTCTAAAAAACATTGGCTCCAATGGTCATTTGTTCCAAATTTTTTTGGAACAATTAATATTTTGTGAAATTACAGATAATATTCTCTTTAGGTCATATTATATTGTCCATAAAAAAATTCATTGATACACATTAAGGATTAAGATATACATTATTCATCTTAATTCGTGGCACAAATGCAATTTGAAATAAATCAACATTGAAAATTGGAATAAACAATATAGTTAGGATTTTCGGAAGTGGGAAGAATGAGCGTAAATAAAATTAGAAGTATTGCACTATTTCCTAGTGGCATAAATAGCTCTCTTGAGTACATATAGGCGCAAATTGACTAAATTTTTTGGGGGGACTCAAGACCCCTCACCATAGGCCTTATTGCTTAGTACCACAGAATATAAAAATATAAAAATATTAATTTTTGAACAACTAATTTGTGATTCGTGACTCGTGAGTTCGTGACCACGTCTTGTGTATGTTGTATTGCAGTGCTTGTAGACCGCTTGCGCTGTACATAACCACTATGTGCTTAATATTAATATTAATATTATTTATAAATTAGTTAATAAATAAATATTATTTTGATTTTAGACCATTTCGTTCCGCGTAGGTTTATCCCGGGCCCCAGCAATACTAATTAATTGATTAGTTTAAGCCGAGATCTAAGACCGTGGTTTAAGCATTTTAAGGTTCAGGAGTCGACCAACATATTTTTAAAACGTCATATTATATTTTGCACAAAATCTACGCGACAAATATTAATTTAATTTAACCCGCGATATTAACAAAGAGATTTGTTTTTATTTAGTAAATAATAATCTCATATTATCCCTTTCTTTTTTGGCGTTCTTTCGTAATGAAATAAGTAAATAACTAAATAAGAAATATCAAAATAAAGTATAAACCTAATAAATCCGCGAATTGTTGCGTCACAACTCACGAAAACAAATATCAAGTCGAGCGCGCGGCGCGATGGCTGTGTCAGCCGCGGCCAGTGCAGACATGCACTATGCAGTGTCAGTGCGCGCACCGTCTGCACTACGCCACCGGCAACACAAATTCTGAAATGCACAATATCACCGCGGTCGTCGGTGCAGCACCGTCGTTATGATGATGATGAGTAGGAATAGGAGGAGGAGGAGGAGTCGTGATGTTGTTCCAACAACAACACAACTACGCTCCGCCACCGCACTGCCGCAACCGCTCGCTAACTCCGTCTCTGTTATCAGGCGCGCGACGCGTTGTTGTTGTGCGTGCGTGACCGATCGCGTCCATTTACCCCGTGTGGCCGTGTGTCCGGAGACGCGATATCATCATCATCATCATACATATCCACCACACAGCACACACACACGCGCGCGCGCATACGAGAACCTTTTTTTCGTTACAAGAGATATAGTATTATTTTTTTTTTTGCTAAAAATTAAGGGAAAACCATGAGCATTACCGTTGCGGTGAACGCGACCGACGGTGCGAACGTTCCGCAAGCGGCCGTTTGTCAATCGGCGGCGCAACACAACAATTGTGGTGAGTACAACGGTGGCGTCGGCGGCGGCGGCGCCGCCACCAACGGCATCGACAGCGGCGGAATCGGCATCGGCGTCGACGACGACGACACGGTTGTTTTTGACGACGAAAACATGGAACGACGACACGTTCAGGTACGTGTATACGCTGTTGTTTGTCGTTTTGGATGGAGGACGAGTTAGTTGAACTCGACTTGTTATCCAGTTAGCAAAAACGTTTGCTAACGAATTACACATGTGCTGTGTTCAACTTTCGTGATGGGTATTGGTTGCCGATGAATAGTTATTTGGTCGGCGACCGTGCAAGTTTTTCTTTTTGTACAATCGCTTTTGTAGGTACCCCTCGATATAACACATTATTGGCCGGTAACGTGAGATGCATGATCCATGACGTTACCATCAATTTTGCACTATGTATATGATTTATAGAAGTTTTATGTGTTCTAATTTTTACAACAACTACCTAATGCTATGTTATGGTAATTATTGCAGGTTTATATTTTTGTCGGAAATTGTACTTACACAAGTGTCTTTTTTAAATGAACATCTGTATGATTAAGCGTTATGATTTTTCTCTTGCTTTAAATCGCATTTAATAAGAATTATTAATTTTCATGAAGATAATTTTTTTTAAATGTAAAAATAAAAAATGCTCCCTACAATTTGAATATTATAATTATAATAACTTGTTAGTTTTACTACTTATCAGTAAGAATATAATATCTACCATTCTACCCATTTGGGTACTATGATGAATGTTTGATCGAAAAATATCATACCATTTATAAGATACTTGTACTTTTATGGTTTATGGTAACAAATAATTAATACCTAGCTATAGTAAATGTATTTGAGAAAATAATCTACAAAATCACTTATTATACAATATTTTTTAAAATTTTTTATATTATTTTGTAAAGTACTTTTACTTATTCTTTTAGTTTATTAATAATGAATGTATTTGGGTTTCAGCTTGAAAAAGATTGTAGAGACCTTTTAAATCAAAAAGACAAAGAATGTTGCTATAACTTCAGTGATTTCATTATAAACAAAGAATTAAAGTAATAATATAATTTTATACTTTAATATGTTTAATATGTTACTTATATAATTGTTTATCAACACTAGTGAAGAAAATGAAGTGCAAAAATGGGAAACAAAATGGAATTCTCTTATGTCTTATATTCGTACTGTATATCGAATGGCTATGGATGGTGTTGCAGTTGAACGCTATCCACCCCGTAATATATTTAAAGAAGCCGCTCACGAGTAAAATTAACTTATTTATAAATTCATAATGTTAAAATGTTATCATTTTCAATTTCAATTTTCTAGATCTAAAAGTTGTGATTCTTATCATGTATTTCAAAATGTCGAAAACCTAGTTATGGAATTTGTATTAGAAGCAAGGTCTAGGCAAGTACAAATACTAGAAAAAAAAAATAAAGAAACACCAGAAATGCCTCAAGTTTTTGTATTTTGTAAGTTATTTGGAATTATTCTATTAAATTGTATTAACATTATTATTATATTTTTAGGTTTATTAGACAGCTATCGAAGATTAATGGCTGCTACTGATCATTTAAATGATGTTATTAAACCTATTGAAGAATATCATCTATCAAAATTTAATTTAACATGGCGAATGATGAATCAATATTTATTTCATAGTCGACTTTATGCTGATAGAACGATATATCATCTTGTAACTACATTTGTAGAACAAGTATGTTTTGAAACCTTTGATTTATTTTATTTTATTAAAATGATAACCATTTTTTTGTTAGATTGTATCAATACCAATATTGTCAAAGTCTTTATTGAGTGCAGGTATAATTCATGATTATACAAAATTTGTACAGGAGGTAAAACTTAATATAGCAGAATGGGCAGAAGCAAGGACATGTATTCATAACATTAAGTAATAATTTTATAAAGCATTTAATGATATTTTAACTTAATACTATTTAATATTTATTTAAATGAATAGATGCAATGAAGTA
>SSSL01000261.1:0-51791 GCA_008086715.1 Sitobion miscanthi
TTTCTTCATTATCAACCATTTCTTATAAATCATAGTTTGAAAAATAGTAAGTTTTACGCTTTAATTTTAGTTTTTCCTTTGAAATAGTTGTATGCATAATTTTAGTAGATTTGAAGTCGAGATCATACACAAAATTATCTAAATAAAAAATATTTTGTAAATGAAAACAATATTATTTTAATGTGTCTGGTAAATAATTACCTAGTTCATACTCTGGATCGTAATTTTGATCTTAAATCAAAAAATGTGTGTACTGTTTGTGATGATCTACTAAATCAAAATGCTGTTCGTCTTCGTAATGATTTCGTAATGTTTCATATTCAATTCTTTCTCTATAATTTGCGCCTTCTTCAAAGCATATTTATTTTTTTCGTCTAGCTTTTTCTGACCTTACGTCCTCTTGAAATCAGTGCCACTGCTAGACTGTTCTTGTTTTTTTTATTCAGTTCTCAGAAAAGCTTTTGTCTCGGTCTTTCTTTTGAGCCATTGCTACACTAGATCTTAGTGTCAGTTAGCTGGAGTCCGTAAGTCACTAGAAATCCCAAAGTTACTGCGATTTTCACAGCCTCCAAAAGTCTGTACAGATACGAAATCGACAATTACAATATAATAAATTATAATACTCATCACGAGATACGCCGTTTACAGGCGTAGCGTATAGGTAATTTATATGTAGAATATCAGGTCCCCTGTTACCTGATGGTAAGTTGAGTGGCACACTGTCCAAGCACCGTTCCCCGTAGCGTATATATCCAAAAAATCCCAAAGTGCCGTTCAGTATCACGATGATTAGCATATACCAGTGTAACGTGCAGTCGGGTGATCCGGTGAGTTGACGTGGTTTCTTCATTGAGTTTTCGATGTGCATCAGCTTTATTCGTCAAAGGTACGGGTATTTACGTGTGCCTCGTAGCGAGCACCAGCAAGCATGTACGACCTTGACAAGTCCGGATAATAACAACCATGCCGGATAGTAATAATAACATGTTTGGTAAACTTGTATGGTTCTAATATACGTATATTAATAATCGCACATTATGCGCTCTTCGCCTTTTCCGTTGCAGCTTGTCGACCTTCACACTATTGATGCAGAACTGGGCACTTGGGGATACGCATTGCACGGATGGTCTATCCACTGGACCCATTGTTCGTAGCTCTACTGATTATCCCCATGGGGATAATTCTGTTGATCAAATACCTGGTTCCATTTCCTATCATTTCGGCAGGCACGGTTGTATTATTCTATTTTATTTTCATTGACGACGGAGGACGCGACCCTCAGCTCAGAAGAACGTTCCAAATTTGTGATATGGCCGATCACTCGCTGGTCGCTGTTTGCCGGAAGTGCTCTATATCAATGGATGACGTTGGAATGGTGAGCATTATTTTTTTACATTTTTTTTATCGTGTAAGCCCACATATATGTGTAATATTATCAAGAAGTGTGTATTATCTTTTAACTTAATATATTTAACTTATAGTTAAATTAACTTTTAACTTTTAACTTTTTTTTATTGGTGCATATTAACTTAACTTAACTGAGATAAAAAAAAATCATTAACTAGCACAGTCTTACTAATATTATCATATTCTACAGGATAATAACCAAAAATCAAATATTCAAGGAATACAAATTATAGTCGATAACATTGAATTTATTACGTTAAATTGAACGTGTTCCAATCTTATCCTCGAGTAAAACTTACTATTATAGTGTTTAGTAGTTCACTTCCTACTTGATTTAAGTATTTAACTATATGTTATGGCGAATATTGATTATAACAATAATAACACATTTTAAATATATATAATATCATAATAATATATACTATATTATGTGTATAGGAAAATTCCATCTTTATATATTACAAAATAGTTTTGAGTCCGCCTGAATATTTAAATGCCTTAGTGATTAGTATATAACTAGTCATAAAAATATGGTTACGGTAAATCTAAGCATAATATTTTTTTTTATTTTTTTTTTAATAACACATTCCGCCTCCGCCCCCTTAAATAAAGTATAATTGTCGATGGGCCATAATACTAACCAAATTTTGTTTTTTTTAGTTGAATATGTCATCCGTCCGTCCATCTCATGCCATACTCAAATATCCGTACCTTTTACGTAGAAAGCTGCCACTCAATTGCCATAGGATAACTAGTCTGTAAATAAACAATGCTCAGCATTCCTACGCCCTTTATAGAGCACAGAGCACTTCCGGCAAACAGCGACCAGCGAGTTATCAGCCATACCACCAATTTGGAACGTTCTTCTGGGCTGAGGGTCGCATATTCCGTCGTCAGTGAAAATAAAATAAAATAATATAACGGTGCCTTCCGAAATTAGCGTGTTAGCAATGATGAAAAATGAAACAAGATACTTGATCAACTGAATCATCCCCATTGGGATAATCAGTAAAGCTACGAATAATGGGTCCAGCGGATAGACAGTTCGTGCAATGCATAGCCCCAAGTTCCCACTTTTGCATCAATATTATGAAGATCGACAAGCTGTGACGGAAAAGTAGAAGAGCTCATAATGTGCGATTATTATTATTATACGTATTTTAGAACCATAAAAGTTGACCAAACACCTTATTATTAACTATACAGCATGTATTTTATCATCCGAACTTGTCTGGGTCGCACCTGCTTGCTTGTGCTGGCTATTATGCACACGTAAATATCCGTACCTTTCACGTATAAAGCTGATGCACATCGAAAACGCAATGAAGAAACCACGTCAACTCACCGGATCACCCATCTGCACGCTACACTGGTTTATGCTGATCGTCGTGATACTGAACGGCACTTTGGGATTCTTCGGATATGTACGCTACGGGGAACGGTGCTTGGGCAGTGTGCCACTCAACTTACCATCAGATAACAGGGGACCTGATATTCTACATATAAATTACCTATACGCTACGCCTGTAAACGGCGTATCTCGTGATGAGTATTATAATTTATTATATTGTAATTGTCGATTTCGTATCTGTACAGACTTTCGGAGGCTGTGAAAATCACAGTACCTTTGGGATTTCTAATGACTTACGGAATCCAGCTGACCGTCACTGCGGATCTAGTGGCAATGACTCAAAAGAAAGACTGAGACAAAAGTATTTTCTAGACCTAGATCAAAAAAACAAGAAGAATCTAGCAGCGGCGCTGACGTCAAGGGATATAAAGTCTGAAAAAGACAGACGTAAATTCACCGCCCGCAAAACATTACAACATGTGAAAAATTCCACATAATATGTCATTTTGGCCTTGTCCGCACTGAACGGTGGAGACTTCTACAATCTACGACAGATGTTTGCTCTGGCCCACGGAACACCCACTATAATTCCAGCTTGATAATTGACCATTCCATAACAATGATGGGCTAAGTCAACGACATGGGCCCGTAGTGGGCGAAGACACCAACAACAGTATACCCACGTCTCAAACCATCAGTTGTCACTCGTCGTAATGTATAATTTTCCCCATCATATCCCCAACCACCGCATACAAGCATGTATTAAAGGCGTCGCATGATGCAGGTCTCCTTCTTTCCATTTCCATTTCCTCTTATTCTTATTAATTATTTAATATAATTGATCAACTTGTTTTATTGTGGCAAGTCGTAAATCACATGACCAAAATGAAAAATACACTTAGAAAATCAATATAAAAATACCACTATTAAAACATTATTATTATTAAAAGATTTATGCTTAGACGGCGTACGGGTCACAGATCGCCTTGCTCTGGCGCCGACACCGAGATGTTTTATTGTATACAGAGCATAAGCTCACAAAATGATTATTATTCATGTCGACGCTTGCTACATTATTTGCAATGATCTTATATTATTCTTTAAATTAAAATACATGCCCTTATTATTATTCCTCTTGAACCTGCCAAGTGCCATAAACTGTATTATTTTTTCTGCACTTGCCACGTGCTAGCCTATTATTATTTCCCCAAAGCCACACTCAAAAAATTGTTATTGTATTATTTACTACGTGAACGAAATTATTATTATAAATTGTAATTGACCATTATTATTATTTCGTTGATTACCTTGGTCAAATATCGATGATCGTTAAGAAAAATATATTCAATGGTATACTTGGAGAAAAATAGTTTATAGGTGTCTTTACTCTAAATTATGCATCTCACAATAATAGTCCTTATGTAATTTGATTTGTTTTCAATTTAATTTTTAGTCTTATTATTTAATTTTGTTTGTAATTTAAAAAATGTTCAATTTCTGTATTTATTTTTTACCACGCTATGTTTTATTAACTTTAATTTGAATGTATTTGTTTTATTTATTTATTTGTTATTATTATATTGTAAACAAAATGTCAACAAAATAATGTTAAACTCTTACTCCATCACAAGCTAAACTTACAGGAGTCGTACCTATATTTATATTCTAACTGTATTGTTAAAGAGGAAAAAGAAAATTACTTGTGCACCAGCTATGTGCATAAAAATGATTATTGTAAAACTGTTATTCTTTTTATTGTATTTCACTACAAGTTATCACTTTTTGTTGGATGTAAAATATAAAACCATGATTGCCTTTAGACTTTCTCTTCAATTATTTAAAGTGTTACCCATACTATATTGCAGAAATAAATATTTTATTAGTACTAGTTATTTCATTTTAGTACACATTTATCATTAAAACCTACAAGTTCCACCGACCTAGCCTCAGGGCTTACCCACGGTGCAGTTTGTAGGTCACAGGTTAAGTGTTCCTCTTGACCTGTGGGTGGTTTACAGATCGTAAAAAAAAACTTGGAAGCTCACAGTATAGATATGATTTCTTTAATTCAACACATCCCATTGGAAATATCTGTGTACACCACTCTTATAATTTATAATACCTACTATTTACTTTAGTCTTTTTTAAATATGTAAACTTTATTCATGTTAAATGTCGAATGGTAAATAAATGAAAAAAAAAGTTGGGTAAGTGGATGTCGCTCTGCTGTACAGTAGTTTACAAGTGAGTCACTGTAATGGATGGTGTTAAATTTTAATTCAATGATATAATATCGTTGTATAAGAAAAACAATTCTGAGAGAAAACGGTTAGTCAGCCTATAATATTACTAAGTATATTTGATGATACTACTGTGAGTAAAGTAATTTATATATTTAACTGTTTACGTGGAACCTTGTTTTAAATTTTCAATCTTTAGCTACAAAAGTTGAACATTTTATACATTTTTAACTACAAAATTGAAAATAGTTATTAAATTTGAAATTTGAAAATTTTGGCATTATAAATGCTTACATAAAAAAATTGTGCCTATGTATTTTTAATATTTGTCAACTGCTATTGTAACATTATATCAGGAGCGTTCCATTAAATTTTCACGCTTTTTTACCCAACAAATAAAATTTTATTGATATTTATAGAAAAAAAAACTAAAAAATTAAAATTTTAAATGGTCCATAAACAACTCAAAAAAAGTCAAATTATTTTCAGAATTGTATGGTGTATACATAATGCTAATATAAACATTCAGTGAAATTTTCAAGTATCTACAGTTATTCGTTTTTTAATTACAATAAAATAAGAAAATCGTTACTTGAGAAATCAAAGAATATTAAATGTTGTAAAAATATGAACTTCAAACGTTCATAAAAATTTAATTTGATTTGTTTGTAGACATTTTTTTTTTTTATAAAGGTAGACAAACTCATGAAAAATTTTTAATAGTAATAAAGTAATAAACCTAACCTAAAATATAATAATAACCTTTAAAAAACTTTAATACATTTTTACAAATTCTCAACTCAAAATAATTTGCTAATTTTCGTGATTTTTCCGTATTTTGTCAATATTTGAACTTTAAACTTTAAAACTGTGACTAAGGATTTTTAATATTTTTCAAACGTCATTATATAACATTAAAGGAGCTTTGTATTAAATTTTCAAGTTTTATTACTTAATAAATAAAGTTTTATTGACATTCATAGAAAAAAACCTAAAAAAGTTTGAAACTGAGTATATCTGTAAATAAACAGTTTAAAACAAGTCAAAATATTTAAATATTTTTTTTTATGTATATAAAAGGCTAATACAAACATTCAGTGAATTTCATGTATCTACGGTCATTTGTTTTAAAGTTACATCAAAAACCAAAGTCGATTTTGCGTTAAATTTCCCTTTTTTCCTTAATTATGCTTTTGTTTTTCGCGGCGCTTTTGAAAATTAGTGGGAATTTTAAATTTTGACCTAACCTAACCTGAATGCAACAACAATATTCACTTTACCATCGAACAAGATACTGAAGTTGAAAATCGAAGCATTATTTCGACTACTTATCGTGAACAAAGACACAAAAAAAAATTTTAAAAAAACACTCATCATTTAAAAACAATACATTCATCGTTCCACTCAGAGTCTAAAATATAATACATATGAAACTTAATAAACCTAAATAAATGAAAAATATGAGCAAGTCGGTACACATTTATTTAGTAATTGTGATAGAGAAAAATTATCTAATCAAAGAGAGTCTAACTACGTGAACTATCAGTGCAAACTGCAAACCTGTCAAAAACACTGAACGGATCATTTCTATTTTAATTGAAAGTAGAGAGAGATACGATTTTTATTTCCATTAAAAACAGTATTTTATTGAACTTCAATCTCATACAATCGCGTTCACGCATATTGTTGTCAAATATATTTATCAAAAAAAATAAATTTGATAGAATTTTGATAGAATTTTAATTTACAACAACGGTGCTCTTGTATTTTGTGTGACGGCGAAATTAATATTTGTTGTAGTTAAGTTATAACTTATATTATATTAAACGTCAATGGATGATCAAAATATACGTTCAAGTGCCTAAACACTTCGACTTGTATTCGAGATGTCAACATTAACCGTAGAACGGGTAAGTGATACGTATCAACAATTTTGTTCGCATGCCTACACTTTTTTATTTTTATAATTCTAAGTCAATACTTATAATGAACAATGTGAGAACAAAAAAAAATTTTAGGTTGGATTAAATTGCAATACATAATACATGAATAACAATTTAAAAAAAAAATCCATTAAAAAACAATTAACACTAACAAACAAATTTAACTATTTAAAAATCCATAGCTACGGGCAAAAAAAATATCAAATTTGTTGAAAATTAATAAACTATGTAGTTATAGGATTATTACATTTATTTACTTTTCATAATCGTTACAAAATCCAAAATAAATCAACAAATTGTGATTAATGTGACGATAATAATTCAATAAAAGGTTTTAGATCTCACGATTGAACATTTCCTTTTCCCACAGCAAAATATTTGATTTTTAATCAAACAAAGTTATAAGTTCTTACCTGCATATGTTCATGCATATAATTGTTCTATTTGTATATTTAGTGCCTACTCAATAAAGAAAATGATCATTTATTTAAAAGAATCTAACTTTTCTTATAAAAATGTCAAAAAATAGCGTAGGTATAGATATTATAAAAATGATATTTTGGTGAATCCATTATTATTATTTAAACAAAATTAAATTATTAAATAATCTTTAAAAAAATTTGATATGTACCTACTAAAATGTCATTTTGATTTTAACTAAAATCATGCCGGGGGACGGAGTGACCGATCGGATTGCGACTTACACCTGCGCCGGTTCGAACCCGGCTGCGGGTGGCCATTTTCTTTGGGCAAGTCACGGTGTCCGGAGAGAAGTACCGCCATCCTCCTCCCCTAGACATGGCAGATACCTACGGGTACCCAACAAAAAAATCTGCCAAACCAATAACTCACGTGTGTACAAAACTTTCAATTTCTCCCCTACAAACCGAAAACAAACAGCTAATGGCCTTAGTTGCTGGGCTTCATGATCAATTAAAAAACAAAAGTAGACTTATATAACCATAGATTATAGTATTATGTATTAATATATACATATATCCACATCTCAAATAGTTCAAAACAATTCTGTGGCTTGGTGCAAGAAAGGCCAATGTCATATTTTGACAATGTTCAGGAATTTAATATATTAAATTGACCAATTTTTAAAATTAATATTCTGTTACTTAATTACATTTGTTTTTATTTCATTGTATGACTCTCATTTTGTTTTCAAGTATAAATATGTACGTTTTAGTTTGACATTGGCCCCCCAGAAAAAATAATAAAATATATCGGATGTCTCGAATACGATCACTGATGAGGCAATATAATATTACACCTAAATGTTTTAGTTATAGCTTATAACAGTTATAACAGTAGATTTATTAAAATTTGATGTTAAAGTTAAGAACCTGTATGATTCTCTACACTTATAACTTATAAGTGCTAGCGAATAATATCAGCGTGAATATTAAAATCATGCTATCCAGATGTTCGGAGTGCTCTCGATGTCGTATATTAGAGTTTTTGATCAAAGACACCGTACAATAAAATTATATGTAAATAATTATAATATATGTAGTATCCGCAGTCAACATAAATATATTATATTAAATGCCTTACCAGTTACCAGACCGGAGCTACCTCTGGGTTATACTGTAGCAGTTTTAGGTGACACAAAGTAATACTTCAAAATACATAAATTGAAATAATATATAAACACACTGATCTAACTAAGAATGTAATTTATACTTATTACAAAAATGTACGCATATTGCAAATAAATTACAACCAACAGCTGTGCAATAAATATAAATTGAAATCATTATATATAATGACAGACAGCAATGTTTTGTTTATAAATATTATTATAACATTATTATAACGAATAATATTAGTATAATGATATTATAATAATATTATAATATTATCATTACAAAATGCTGTCTGGCTAAATATAAGTACAGAATACAGATATATTACATTCGACGTCGATATATCGGATATCGAATACTATGAGGCGATATTACACCTAAATGTTTTAACTATAGCTTATAACATATAAGATAATATATAATATATAGCTCTTATTAGCTACTTTTCCATGCCTGCATTCATAAATCGTTTATATTAATTGTATGTAAATTAATGAATTATGTATAGGAAGGCATAAGTAATTCTTATTTACACATAAAGATTTAGGAATTTATGTTATTGAATACTTTTAAAGTTATAACATTTTTAAATTATGTACAACAATGTGTATATTTATCTACGATAAATATTCAAACACTATAATATAATTCAAAAGTACTATACCTACTTCGATAACACTATAATATTATTGGAGTGCAATTAAAACTGTTTGTCATCTGTTTATATGGATATGTCAATATGCATTTATAATTAAAATTAACGCAACCTAAAATTCGCACCTAACTATCGTGTGATAAGCGCGTATATCGAGTTCAAATCTCGTATAAAAAAAATGATATTTTGCAATTTTTTTTGTAACGTAACGTTTTTCGATTTCGATTCTATGTGCCAAAGCAAAGACATAAAATGTCAAAAATGTATAGTCCTGAACTCTATAATCAAAAAAAATAATATTATATAGAGCCATAAGGACTATAATAATATATTGACTTCATGTTATAAAAATATGTGTGTTAATGTATGGTCCTTGAAGAAAATACAGAGTCCGAAGAAAGTGAAGAGAAACTGAAGCGAAGTCCATGAGCCACAACTCGTAGCTCTTGATTACAAGAGAGAGAACCAAGAAACTAATAATAACATCTAAAAATATATAATATATTAAGCAAAATTTCTATCAATAATTTTATTACAATAGCTAGTAGAATAATATGATGCATTCATTTTTATTAATGTATCTAAATATAGCTATTTCACGCATCAATAATAGATTAATTGACTTTCAAACTTATATAGAAAAAACTTAAATATTAAATATATTACGAAATTATATAATGTGTCTTTCTAGCCTCAAGAAAATTGCCAATTTTATTGTAAATCCAACAATATGTATTAAAGTATAATATGAGCTCAAAATATTAAAAACTGTTGATATTTTTATAGCCGTGTAACCCACACAGCATTTGGAAAATGATAATATTTTGTGAATGTCTTAAAGTGGTTGAATATTGAATAGATAATAAATATTTTCTTCTTTTGATAAAAAATATTGTACTATATGATTGAATAAAAAAGGTTGACTTAATATTTTTATTAAATTTCTGTAAAAATGTTTTTTGAAAATATATGATTAAAATATTTTGTATATGTTTTTTATAAAATATTTTCAAGTATATGAACTTTTGAGCCAAAGAATATAACTAAAATATTTCCTAATTATTTACATAACTTTTTAAAATATTTTGACAACTATATTATGGAAAATATTTTTACCATAGTTGGGAAATATTTTTATGCTGTATGGGAAGTATATAAACTAAGCTAACCTAACCTGTATACGACTGTGATGCACTTAACGTTAATTAACTTCCTCCGGTAAACATATATAAATATAAATTAATTCGCAGTTTCAGACGATTTTTATAACGTATGTATTAGCATTGATTACAAATACTTATATTTTATTATATCGTAATCGTAAAAAAATTAAAACCGATATTTTTCGATTAAATTTCAAATTCTATAAACATTTTAACTAAATACTTATAAAAATAATATGTGCCCGTCCGGCTATTCGTGGTATTATAAACATATAAAAAATGTATAATCTACGTATAGGTAACCTACCTATGTATTTTATAATGGTTTGTAATAAAATTATAATATCTATTTAAAATGATTTTACTTTATATTCATCAACTTCGAGTTTCAAGTGACAATATACCTACCACTATATTATGTATATTGTTATGATGTTGAGTATTGAGTATGTACCTATCTCAAAACCAACAGCATAAATCTTAAAATATATAATAATATATAGCATTATCGTACATCATACGGTAAGACTTGGTTTTAATTTTGACTCCATTAAAACATATTTATATACTACTATACATGTTTATATACCTATTTATACATACTGCATACTATATTTGTATGCACATATCTGTATTATAAAATATTCAAATTTCATCATGTGTACACAGTACATAATTGAAATATATATATTCACAAAAGAAAATAGATAATGATTAATCGCATTTATTATTAAAATGACCCGATTTCCTTCGAAAATACTCCTAAAGGACAGACAGAGGAGAAATTCCATAATTTTTTGCATAACAATAGTACAACACTATTTTTTCTAATAATAGTTGTTCCTCAAGATGTACTTATATACGTAGAAGTTGATTTATAGTTTAGTTTTCGCGTAGGTATAAATGTGAGTATTCGATAATTCTTAATGTGTAAAGAAAATTCAACATCACATACAACTCTGCTATAATACAGCATCGTCGATGGAACTATGCAATTATTTATTGCAGTTTTTGAAAACTTGTTTTCCTAACACAAAACTAGATCGGAGATTATCAAAATTTTTGAGAACGCGGTTACCTATTATGTCACTAATATATAAATATTTGTATTTTGTTTCTATTTCATATGATTTTCAAAAGTTTTTATAATATTATATACAATTACCTAAATATATTGTATGATTACCTAATGGAAACCAATTTTTAGTGTGCCTATATAGTTATTTAATATTATTTTAAAACGTAGTTTTTAATCTTGATAAATGTTTGCGCAGCTGGTGGGTGACAGCAAGTTGGTTGGGCAAAAATGTAGGTACCTGTTACATTGAACCCCTACATACAATTGTTATAATCGGAAATGGCCCCTCAGGGACTAACAATAGATTCTGTGCGCCTAAATAGTAAGAAAACAATTTTGTCGGTCAACATTTCATTTTGACAGCTTAGAAAACGATCGTTATCGAGTATGGGATCGGCGTCACTAAGTCGCCTCGTATTAGCGATGCTTACGTTTAGAGGTAGATAGACAGACAATATTATATGTATAGAAATGAGCTGTAATAGTATGTTTTCTTCGAAGAACGCAGGGAGAAAATTATTTTTACCGCTTAATACCATTTTATTTTTAATACCTCTATAAAAATAAATTCGATAGCTGTAACGTATAGTCGTAGATCGTAGTCGTCGTAAATATATCATGTTATATTATAAATTAATATATATGTTTTGTCATTCAAAATAATAACTACATTTAACGGCAAATAATAATTTAAACTTAAATTTATACACATATTTAAATTTCAACCAGATGCGCATATACTTAAGAGGACGCTAGAGGTATTGTTGACATCGTCTAATCCACTAACTACATCGCAAAATTCCACTCTCTAGTTTCAATATTGTGCAGTTGATTTTTATATTAGTTTGAACTGACAAACTTTTAGGTAAGAACATTATCAGTGCTTAGCGTCGGCGATTTTGCAATATTTTTAATTTTTTAGCTTGATATGGGTATGTGAAATATTGCAAATTAAAAATGCTCAATCTTACCTGAAAATTAAAATATTGCAAAATATAATGATAATGTTCTTACCTAAAAGTTTATCAATTAATTTTAAAACCAAAACCAACAGGCAACAGAACACTTTGGAAACTAGCTAATGGAAATTTGCTGTCTAAAATAAGCGCGGTAAAAAAGTCCTAAGAAAAAAAGTCCGGATAAAAAAGTTCAGAATATTATAATATATACATAACAATATTTAAAATAATTAATTAAATAAAAAATCCTATGATTTTAATTATACCTACACTTAGTATTGTAGTAACCAAAGTTACTACGTAACGTTCAAATCAGCCTAAAAGATATTATACTTAATAATATAATGTCTTTATAAATTATAAAATAAATAACAGATAACAACTAAATACGTAATAATAATAATAATATATAAATAGTTGATTATTATTCACTTATTAAATCACAATCGGGCAAGTGACAAAAAACTGAAGGTTTTATTAAACGCAACAATAAATCAATGCGATTCCTAGAATCGCATGGATTAGGCGGACGTGATATTACTATAGTATTATGTATAAGTTATATATAGAATGTTAAATTTGCAAATAATATATCAAACATCAATATATATGTAATATCGAAATACTCAGAATAGATTAGAGAAATTCGTGAGTGCGGTCAAGGGAGATAGGCCACATCCGGAGTCGATAGCCATTCGGGACAACAGGATACTGTATTGATAGACCGGGGATAGAACTATAAGAGAGACCCCGAAACGGCCTGTAATCAGACGTGTACGCTTATTCTACTAGCAAGCATCTTCACGCTAAACTGTGTAATAGTTTGGTGAGTTGAACTTAGAAAATTTCATTGAGGAAACTTAATAAAGCAATCACTTTACAATTCAACTGTCTTATATTTTATCATCAACACCTGAGATATCTTGAACATCACGGTCTTGCCCCCCTGCAACCAGTAATCTAACAATCAAGCCAATTACCAGTTTACTACAGTATCATAACCTAAAAAAAAAATCGAAATAATTACGAGGGAGTAAGGGAGTAAGGTTACAAGGGCTGTGTAGAACGAAGGGAATTTTGTTTTTCAAAGTTGTCACCACTGTCATGTAGAGAATTTTCTAACTATCAAAACAAATGTTCAAACGCCTCAGTCCATTACGAAATGTCGTCACAGCAGCCAAACGCGTCAAACAGTTCGTCCTCCAATCGCTCCACCTACCGTAGGTGTGAGATACGTTCTGTTATTCGATTCCTTACTTTGCGTAACGAATCCGCGGCCAGTATACATCGCCAGCTTGTGGAAACCTATGGATCCGAGGTGATGACACGTCAGCATGTTGCCAAGTGGGTTAGATTATTTAAAGAAGGCCGTACTGACACTCACGACGAAGAAAGGTGTGGAAGACCATCCGTCATTTCAGATGAGCTTCTGCAGCAGGTGGAAGAAAAAGTTCGCGATGATCGTCGTGTAACTCTTGATGCCCTTAGTGAAAGTTTCCCACACATCTCTCGTAGTTTCCAGGGTGAAATCATATCAGAAAAACTTGGTTATAGGAAGTTGTGCCAAAAATATTGACTCCAGAACATCGTCAAAATCGTGTTTTGGCTACACGCGAATTTCTTGAACGGTATAAAAGCGAGGGTGAAACTTTTATTGACTCAATTGTGACTGGTGATGAAACGTGGGTGTGTCACTTATACTCCCGAGTCAAAAAGGCAAACTCTACAGTGGCGCCATACCCATTCACCATCAACCAAAAAATTCAAAGTACAATTTTCAGAGAGAAAGATCATGGCATCTGTTTTTGGGACCGGAAAGGGTTATTATTGGTCGATTTTATGCCTAAAAGAACCACTATAAATGCAGCTGCATACTGTGAGACACTCAAAAAGTTGAAAAAAAAATCAAGGACAAAAGGAGAGGAATGCTGACTCGTGGTGTGTCACTCCTTCATGACAACGCGAGACCGCATACCGCCCGTCTCACTCAGGACCTGCTTGTTTCATTTGGGTGGGATATTGTGACTCACCCACCCTACTCCCCGGACCTGCCACCATCTGATTTTCATCTTTTCAATAAATTGAAGGAGTTTTTAGGTGGACAACGATTTTCAAATAACGAAGAGGTCCAGGATGCTGTCGAAAATTGGCTTCGGGAGGTGGAGCGGAAGGTATACGACGAGGGTATACAAAAACTGGTTAGGTTATAACATTATAATAATATTATTTGTGATTATAATATTATCATTACAAAATTTCTATCAGGGTAATTATACGTACCGGACTTTTTATGGTTCATACTTTTTTACCTTTGACTTTTTATACCTCGTACTTTTTAACCACGGACTTTTTTATTCGGATTTTTTTCCTAGAACTTTATGATAGTATACCGTCTTACATACACGCAGCGGCGGTTTTGGGGGTGAGGCAAGTGAGGCGCCGCCTCACTTGTAATTTTCAGGAAAATAAAAAATATGTTTCTTTATATTAGTACTAGCTGATCCCGTGCACTTCATTGCCCGTTAAATGTATCAACTCTGTATAACTCAAACTTTGTTCAATTCGTTATTTAATATTCGGTGTATGGTGTTCAAAATTTATCTTAACTTTTCCGTTGCTCAGAATACAAATTCTGATTCGCAGCAGTACATTATATCAGGTAGGCAATCTACCTGTGGTAGATCGCGGACCCCGCCGTGCTGTTAGTACGTAAGTGTATGATTTAACTCTAAAGTATCAAAGTTATACCAAGATTGTTGGTTTTACTTAATTCTACCTACGATGGATTAATATAATCAATTTACCTATACAAAATCCTATCCTAATCTAACCGTACCGATGAATAAAAAAAACAAATTTAACCCTTTGTAAATTAACTTATCTTCTTCCCAGAGGTCTAATCTACCCAAGAAAATTAATTTATATATATATCTAACTATGTAAATACAGAGACTATAACTATACAGACTAAACTCTGGAACTACTTATCAGATCTTCTTGTATATATTATATGTATGTATATTGACAAAAAATAATAATACAAATAAACAAACATGACCGATTAACCAATAGCTACCTAAAATTTTCTTTCATATAAACCTTCTTCGTGAAATACTCTTTCGTTTAAAAAAAAAATCAAAAAGATCTGATAAGTAGTTTCAGAGTTAAGCCTGTACAGAGATTTTCATTTCACCGTTTTTATAGTTTGATATTATATTATAATTTATATTTAAAAAGTAAAGCAAATAGTTTTTTTTTATTATTATTATCATTAAAACCCATGGCAACCATTTATAAACAAAAATTGTCATCTGAAATCTCAAAATTCCCGTCTTAGCACCTCCCGGGATTAATCCTTTCCTTTTTAAAATTAGCCTATCTTTTAAGTTGGACCAAATTACACGTGGTGTAAAAAATTTCATCAAAATCGGTTAAGTGGTTTAGGAGTTCATTGAGGACAAACATTGTGACACGAGATTTATATATATTAAGATTTGTACTATTTTGAATTTTAAAATTTTAATCGTATACTTTAATTTTTTATTTTAATGTATATAGGTACTCGTACTTCAGGCATTAAATGCTTTAGAATTTAAGTTTAATAAACAAAAATATTGAATATTATTTTTTTGTACAGAACTTGTACAGTTGTACCCACGAACGCGAGAACGGCTGCACGTCGCTGTAACGTAACTTATGCGCCCAGCGCCGTCACCGCTAAAGCGCTGAGATCGACAGAGGCGGTAGCCGCCGTCGCCTAAGTTTGTGCATGCGAGGTGCGTCTACACACACACATGTGAGCTCGTAAAATAGTGTGAATAGCGCATGCGCAAACCGCCGCCAAAGGCGACTAAAATCAACTGCTCAACGATATTATAAACGTCGGCCGCCGGGTTCATAAATTATATGCAGCCACGCTGCTTGCTGGATGGGGAACTGCACGCTGTTGTCACTGATACACGGCCGTCGCAATGTTGCACGACGCACGTCTGTTTTCATTTGGTCAAGAAATATTATCTATATCTGTGAATATGATTAAATGATTACCTTAGCACAGAACATAGAGCCACAGAATAGCTTTTATCATAACTGGCTAATCTTTCCGCTCTATTTTAATAATTCAATACCATTTAAACATTCTGTTCCTGTGGGCTGTGTTGGAGCCATAGTCGCAAATTGTCTAAATTTTTTGGGAGGACTCAAGCCCTCCTCCCCATAGGCCATATTGCTTAGTACCACAGAATATAAAAATTAATACTTATTACTAGATTTTGAACTGGGGGAACTTGACCGACATTTGGGGGGACTAAGTCCCTCCAAGCCTCCCCCCATTTGCGCCAATGGTTAGAGCAATAGTGTATTTACTATTTAATATTTTTCCACCTCATGTAAAATTACATGTGAAAACCGCCACTGCATACACGTAACATACCAAATGTACGCTCAGAAATTCACGGTTTTAACGTTGGCTTAAATATTAACTGAGTTATGAGCATTTTTAACTTATATTTATTTTACACACATAACTCACTTAAAAACTGAATTATCGTAAAAAAACTTCTAATTCAACACAGACAATGTTCTTAGCATCAAGTTTCATAATATGTCGATTCACTCTAATTTTTAACTTAATAGCATAAAACGTGAATTTCTGAGAGTAAATTTTTGTATCTTACAAGACGGAGACAACATACGCGGGTATGTGGCCGTCCTCTTAATGACAATTCTTAAAACATCAATATTTGTTTTCGATAAAACTATTTACTGAACTATTTAGCTTAATTCCAGCCGTATTAAAATATAATTACCAATCGGTTCCGTGTAAAAAAAATTGTAACTTGTATATATTTTTAAATTACAACCAGTTGCGCATATAATGAGAATTTTTAAAACCTCAGTAGGTATTTGTTTTCCATAAAACGATGTTACGAATTATTTAGCTTAATGCCAGCTTTATTTAAATAAAATTACCAATCAGTTCTGTACAAAGAATTGTTATTGACTTAAATCTAATATTATAAAATCTTAAGAAAAACAGCTGATCTATAAGGATATCATGGAGGATCTCATGGTGGAAAAAAATTAAACACCGCTCCGTTTCCCCAGTCCGCCGGACCGATTCCGTCGATTCCCTATAGCGCGACCAATCGCGTACCTTCGCCGCGGCGGCGGTGGCGGTGGTTTTAAAACGTTTTCAAAAAATGTTACGCTTTTTACGCTGTTTTTCACATTTTCGACTTTTTCTCATTTCACATATAGTTCGTTTGTTTTAAAAGCCGCGTGGTTTGTACGCGATATCGGTTCATAGCCATCGCAATCGACGCCAGCGTAGGTCGTTATTATTGATTTTTTCGTGTTTCCCGATTCGTTTCGTCTTTTCAAATGCCGTTTGTGCTCTATTTGTTATGTTCATTTCTTTTGAAAACCGTGGAAATGCGGTTTGTACGCTTAAAAATTCGCGTTCACGAAATGTCAGTCGGTCTTCGTTCCAACGCACAAGTGCACAGTTGATATATATTGTTTTTGATTCAATAAATATTGAATTATGTGATTGTAGACATATTGTTTGGTCCTTAATAACGTAGCTGGTATATTGCTTAACGTAAATGTATTATTCAAGCATACATAATAATGTAATAATAATAATAACGGTCAGATAAGTGAATAGAACACAATTAAAGTTTAAACAGTGTGTAGATACATAGAATTATATACGATTACATCGATGTAAATCGAATATATTGGTTTACATCGTTCCGTAGACACACAGCTTAATTGTTGCAATTTTGCTAACGATTAGCATCAAAATCTGTGGCTCGATAGGTTAGGCGTAGGTTCCCCAAATGTAAGATGTTAGGTAGGTCCGAGTTCTTACCCGTCGTAGCGTTTTTCGGGCGGCTACCGGGTGAGCCGTATTTATACGTTAATATTATAATATATGACTGTATATTATATTATATTACGTTCCTATATGTTATTTAAATTATTAGGAATTAAACACATATTATTTTCTTTAAATTGTCATTGTTATTATATCATACAATAAATACATATTTGTTTTATTTTTCGTAAATTATTTCGTAAGTTGTGTGATAGGGTTTTCACTTATAGCCGCTTGAAGTCGGGTCTGCAATCCACCGCAGGTGGATTGCCTACCTGATATGCTGTAGCACATTTTCCGCGGTCCGACGAAGTCGGATTGCCTAACTAGATGCCTAATTTGACTTGAGATGACTGACTTGATAGATACTCCAACACGGTTTTTGACTTTAAAGTTTTTACATAAGAAAAAGCACCAGGCATGCGACGGCACATACCACTCTATCCGCCGCAGTTGGATTGCTTATTTTATGTTTTGTGTTAGACAGGTAATGACTGACTTGCTGGATACTCTAATATGCAGGTTTTCAAATTAACATTTTCTTACACACACAAAAAAGCACCGGACACGGGGGATAGTATCATCATTGAATTGCCGGTTTTTATGGGCCATGGGAGATTTCTAGACACTGAAACTTGATTTTCCCGCCTTCGAAACGACACCACCAAAGAGCCAGGCCATATCACAAATTCTTATCACAAATTCACCTTCTATAGAAGTGCGACATTTATAATTCGAATGTTTCTCCAAAATCGGTACTCACTTACAACTAACAAGAGGGTCCAACAATATTTTCGATTATTCACTTATCTACGCAACTAACGGGGTCCGCAATCCACCGCAGGTGGATTGCATACCTGGTGATTACGTTTTGCATGTAGTCGGATCACCTACCTATTTGATTATATGACTGATAGCTACAAAATCAAATAAACCTATCGACTCTACACTTTTTAAAAACCAAAAGTAGCGAACAAACGGGAGGTGATCCTGGAGATCGTATCCAGCCTATCAATTTACAACGTTCGTGACCGATCGCTGGACGCTCAAACTTTTAAACATTCCCGCCAAAGTCCCAAGCCTTATCTCTAATCCATATCACGAATCCTTATCACAAGTCCTAAACTTTCGTCTTACAGCATTTGCGACTTTTATAATTCCAACGACATAGTCTCTAAAATCGGTACCCACTCTCAGCGAGTCCAACCCTTTCCGAGTTTCACTTAGAGCTATATATTATATTATATTGACCTATTCAATTATATACCTATAACCTAGGTACAGTTTTTGGATTCTATGACCATTTTGTATAGTCTAAAATTAACCTATTGGATTTCTATAGGTACGTTATATGATTTACCTTTTTTAGGTTTCTAAAAATTAGTTTAGAACTTTAGAACACCTTATATCTCCGTCGTGTCCATCCATCCGTTAGTTACCAGAAAATAGTTTTATTATAGTATAATATAGTATGTTTTTTGTCCACAGTTGTTTGTACATATGCCTTCATATTAAGTGTTTATAGAGGTTCTGATCAAATTAAATTCATTCTAGCCAGTATTAAACAAATAGGTACCAAAATATAAAAGTCGCCGCATTGTTAAATTGTACATAATATAATATATGTAATTATAGCTTAATGGGTTGTATTATAATACGTTTAGAAACCGGGAATTTAGCACCATCGCAGAGTGAGGTTGTTCCTGACTTGTTTGATTTCTTTGCGCAATTATTATTTTTAAATGGTTAATAAACTATAATACATATTGCAGTAATAATTGAAATATTATGTTTGATTATTATATATTATGCAACCGTAACTCATAATATTATGTTTTATGTATTGTAGTTTATTTTTTAAAAAAGTTAAGCCATATAATAAAACTAGGTGCCTAAAGTTTTATTGAATCCAACCAGTAATCAAAATATCCTCAGCTGTGGCACAAAAATTCCCAACGCCGTTTGCGATAATAAGACCTCTTTTTCTGCGGGTAAACCTTAATTTCGTAAACGCAGTTATCCGACCCCTAACTCCCCCCCCCCCCCCCAACCACAACCACTCGAGACCACCGATACAGTTTGTAGCAGCAGACTACGAATTACGATAATATTATACATATTGTTAAGATTATTTCTGTATAATATTTTGGGATGTGCGTGTATAATATAAAGAATCCGGGCGATCGTTTTCGGGATCAGGAAAAAAACTCGGTGTATTTTCGAAATAAAGTTTTTTCCTTATCATCCTGTTCGGTATTCATGGCCGCCGTGACTTGCAATCCGCAAACAAAAACGAGATCGCAACTGGCCAAGATTACGGGGAATCCAATTTTCGATTAAACTGTACATAAATGGCGTATACATTATAGGAATTTGGTTTAAACTATGTGAGAATAATATCATTGATAATATATGTATAAAATTAACCAATGGCGATATAAATTATGATATTGTTTTCTTCTTAACTATAGTGAGTGATTTTAAAGTTAGGCGTGGCCAATACTATAATTTTTAATTTCAAAGAAGATCGCAGGACTGTATTCTTCGATGGACCACAACCAAGTACGGTTATACCTGGACCAACCCACCTCACCTAGAGACATTGATCCGAGCTTCGATCAGAAAATGTAAAATGTATATTGTATCTGTAGTTCAGGTATACTTACGGTTTTTTTTTAACCAGTGTAAAATCTCACTAGCAACATTGTAATAAATTATCAAGTTTTTTGACTAAAGAACAAAAAGTGCAATCAACAGGGTACCGACGTCAAAAAAGACCAAAAACCGCGGACTAAGATATACAGGACTGGACACGAGATAAATATTGTGGTTACGAAATGTTATACAACAGGTGGAGTTCGGGGGGATATTTTCCTTTTAGCATTATTAGCGCCGTCTTGAGGCCGTTCTGGTACGAAAATTCGGCCATAAAACATGGTTTCGTACTTCAAGTTTTCCTCAGCTCTCGTTAGTCATAGAAACATGATTTTTTCACTAAAATAAACGTGAGAAGTTTACCTAGGTTTTGTCGTTCTAGATTTTCGAATTTTTTTTTCAAACCAATTATATTTGCAATTGAAATTTTCAAAATTTTCAAAATCTTTAAAAAATCATATAAAACAGACGAAATAAGATATCAAAAATATGGAACGACAAAACCTAGATAAACTTCTCACGTTAATTTTCGTGAAAAAATCATGTTTCTACGACTAACGAGAGCTGAGGAAAACTTGAAGTACGAAACCATGTTTTCGATTAGAAAAACACGATTTTACAGCCGTCATGTGCTGCTCTACTGACACTAGCGGCAGCGTTCAAAAATAGTGTTCATACCACTACCCCACGCTCGACTGTAGCCATACCGCACCATAGTCCAAACCGGATTTCTTATCGAAACCGGGCCGCTTGCCATTTATAAATAATCGGTACGGAAATAATTATGTTGGTGAAAATTGTTTTCATAATACCCATATCGAATTTTATATTTCGTATATTATTAATATTCTGCTTGCCGTGTTTTTACACCAGTTTTCAATTTTTTTAGTTTTTATTTCTGTAAATATGAATAAAATTTAATTAGTTGGGTAAAAAAGCGTGAAAATGTGATATAAGGCTCCTGATATATTGTTCTAATAGCAGTTAAAAAATATTAAAAATACATAGGCACAATTTTTTTTTATAAGCATTTAAAAATCAAATTTTGACAAAATTTATAAAATTTATAATTTAATAATTATTTTGTAGTTAAAAATGTATAAAATGTTCAACTTTTATAGCTAAGGATTGAAAATTGGAAACAAGGTTCCACGTAAATAGTTTATATATAAATGTATCTTGTATCGAGTATTTAAATACTTTGTTGACTTGTATCTAGTATCTTTTTATGATAAAGATACTAGATACCTACATTCAAAAAATATGTTTCATATTTCATTTATATAACAATTTTCCTAATTGCCCAATAAGTAATAATATGTTAGATAAAAATTTATTAGATTGAAGTAACTTTGGTGTCTGGCGATAATGTTATATCAGCAATGAGGTTAAGAAAATAAGTAAAAATAAGAATTCAATAAATAGTTGTTGTACCGTATAACATATGATAAACATTTTAAATATATTCAGATTTATAAAAATAACAAGTATCTTGTTGCCAACTGTTTGGAAAAGTGTTTGGAAAATCTATAATTTGTGTCACATTATCAGTATTCATTTGCTACGAAAATCACGAATAATTGCTAATATCTACGGTATAAAAGTTAAAGTCGAATTTTCGAGCAATATATTTATTCCACGTACCTACCTACATCATATCAGTATGTCAAATATTGCCGTTCAAGACAAGAAGTCTTCAGATATCAAGTTGATATCTAAGACTGAAACGATGCATATGGTTTTTGACGAACTTCGGTCGTATAGACCAAAACCGCTCGAGAGTTGTGTTTTGCGTAGATTGCCGCTGCTCAATAGATATATATCGCTACCGAATATGGCTTTGCGTACAAATTGCGCGGCCGAAGCACCTACAAAGGTCGGTTGGATATCCATGCCCAACTTGATGATACCGGCTGTCGACGATCACCGGTCGAATATGCTGAAACCGTCGGACAGCAGCGATGTTCTTGGTCTCCCGGTGAACGAGAGATCTGTGTCTTTACCTAATGTGGCCGTGTGTGATAATTCCTCAGGCGATGCTCACGAAATTGAATTGTTGTTCGGTACGTCCGCGGAATTGCCCGTTTCGATGGATTCGCTATCACGTGCCGAATCGTTTGTTCTGTGTGAAAATTCCTCAGGCGATGCTCACGAAATTGAATTGTTGTTCGGTACGTCCGCGGAATTGCCCGTTTCGATGGTTTCGCCATCACGTGCCGAATCGTTTGTTCTGGCGTTGATGCCACCTGATACCGCAGAAGATTATGACTGCTTGATCAAAACGCCATTATCCGTCTCGTCGCCGTTGCCACTGGTAGAAGCCGGAGTAACGGGTACGGTAACCAGCGATGACGCGGAGACGGACCTGGTGGTAACAACGGTCACGCCTAGACGTCCGCGCCGTTCACTTTGGAACCGGACGAAGCGTTTCGTTAGACGTATGTTCTGTTGTGGTAAGATCGACCGCGCAGACGGATAATATGGTTTTATTATGAAAGTATTTGGGCACCAGACGTATGTAAAATGTACATTGTATCTGTAAATTTACTTGAATCAAATATGTCATGTTATATAATATTTGGTTTTTATTTGATAATATTATTAGTATGTCAACACGCTTGTGTAAAGTTAATTAATGCGGCTTGTGGAAATTCTTGGTATTTTGGTCAGGTATACTTACGGTTTTTTTTTCAACCAATGTAAAATCTTACTAGCAACTTTGTATTAAATTATCAAGCTTTTTGACAAGAGAACAAAAAGCGTAATCAACAGGGTACCGACGTCGAAAAAACCAAAAACCGTGGACTAAGATATACAGGACTGGACACGAGATAAATATTGTGCGTACGAAATGTTATATAACAGGCGGAGTTCGGGGGGATAATCCTTTTAGCATTATTAGCGCCGTCTTAGTGGATACTTATGGAACACATCATACAAATTTCTATACTTTAATAGTATAACAATATATTTTTTTTAGGGTTTTGATTATACAATTTAAAACGAAAAAAAGATAACGTATAATTTGTGTTGGAAAATTGTAGGTAATTGATAACATCTCTCAATATTTAATATCATACATTCATACAATAATAAAATTATGACCGGTATTGGTTCATATCAATATATCATGTTTACTGATTAGTGGTTACCGATCAGCGATACCGATTGCAATAACAAAAATGCTATAAATAAATTTGTATATTAAAGACTAATGGGTATTTCCGTATTGACTTATGGTGCTTATCTTATACATTTTATCTACTGTAACTGAACGTCTGTGTCTCTGTAGTCTGTACATCGTTGTACCCATACTAACTATGGTCTATGTTCTATAACAAGCCAATAAGCCATTTAGAAATGCAGAATGAAGTGCGACAGTCGGACATCACACATTATACTGAGTACTGACATAATATATTATTATTATATACTATTTTACGTATTTTTGTTTTCAACGTGTTAAATCATTAATTTGCGAGTTCACAATTATGGCAGATAAAACTTTAAAATCGATTTTGGTTTTTGGTGTAACTCTAAAACAAATGAACGTATATATACATGAAATTTTCACTGGTTGTTTATATTTGTATTTTCTATACACGATAAAATTTTAAAAATATATTGATTCGTTTTGAACTGTTTAGGAACATTTTCAGTTTCCAATTATATTAGTATTTTTTTCCATGGATGTCAATAAAACTTTATTTGTTGGGTAAAAAAGGGAGAACATTTAATGCAAAGCTCCTGATATATTGTTACAATAGCAGTTGAAAAATATTAAAAATACATGGGCACAATTTTTTTTTATAAGCATTTAAAGGCCATATTTTGACAACATTTATTAAATTTATAATTTAATAATTATTTTGTAGTTAAAAATTTATAAAATGTTCAACTTTTATAGCTAAGGATTTAAAATTGAAAACAAAGCTGCACTTAATAGGTTATATATAAATTATTTTATTCACAATAATATCATCAAATATACTTGGTAATATCATAGGCTCACTGACCGTTTTCGAATCGTTTTTCTTATACAATGATATTATATCACTGAATTCAAATTTAACACCATCCATTACAGTGACTCATTTGTAAACTTCTGTACAGCAGAGCGACACCCACTTGCCCACCTTTTTTTTATTGACTATTGTATTAAGAAATTAAAGACTTTTGACACATTTCATATTTATAGTCAAATAGAAAAAAAATTTCACCAGATCTCAGGACAAAACTTTATTTTTTTTATTACCTGGCATTAAATCTTCACGATTTCATAGCTTCATTAGTAAAAACTTTTTGGTAAATGAGGCACATCGGTAATGTAATATTTGTTTTCGATCGGCATGCATATTCGACGTGTAAAATAATTACTTTGTTTCAGATAATGTGAATTGTAGATCACTCCAAAGTCCAAAATATTAATAATTATTATAAATGCTATCGCGATAACGTCCGGATTCGACAGACGACGAACGATAATTCTAAAAATACAAAATACACAGAAACTTAAGGTGACACAAACCATAGTTATTATAACTAAATATACTGGCGGGAAATATAATATTGAATGGAAAAAACAATAAATATTGATTTTATCTTTCCAAATACTGGATTTGCTTATCAGATGTTGACTTATTTTTTCGCCGTGCAACGGGTATGGAAGGCGCAGTCCATTTAGTTAATAGGTCTATGCCAATGACTATTGACTCATAATATCCTGTTAGTGAACAAAGTCCAATAAATAACGTGGTTATCATTGTTTTCTGTTATTTACAAAAACGAAAACATATTATTGTATACCTAGTTAATAGTTATAAATGTATTACTTTGCTTGTTATCGGTGTGCAAATGTGTAATTTCTTCCAATAAAATGAAATATGTATATTATTAATAACATAATTAATCTACCTATGTAACATATATATTGTATAATAAGTATCATTAATATCATGAGTATCATTAATTGTTATAAATATATGTAACTGTAATATTCATTCAATTTCTTAAAGCAATAATTTATCGTTAATAATAGTTGAGTCCAGTTAGTACAAATTTACATTTTATATTTTAATTTAATGACAACATCTAGAGTTTTATGATTATTTATAAACGCTTAGTTAAAATTTTAAATTATATTGAAGTGAAACCAGTCCCAAATTTCTCACTAGGACTAGATTTTTATATTTTTATAATATAATCGTAACATAATCGTAATGTAATGTCTATGTTTTTCCATATCAATAAATTTAATACATATAATAAATTAAAATATTATTTTACATGAGTTTTTCTAGCCTAAATAAACACACTATTTAAAATTATTTGCTAGTAATTTACTGATATGTTACTTTTTTGGTATTAATGTTATAAAGCCTAATATCCTAATATTAAAAATATATACTTTATATACATCAAACATATACATTACACAGTATAAGTCAATATCAAGTGTGCCAACGCTAAAAATTATGAAGATTATAGTGTGCCATATGGGAAAAAGGTTGGGAAACGCTGATCTAGATAAATTAAAATACTGTGTTGATATTATGTGAAGATGATAGGTGCCTATAATAATATAAAAAATAATAATAAAATGCCGGGCAATAAAGTGAAAATCCCAAAAGTGCTGAGCGTATCATTTGCACAACCAGCTACTGAAATCTATACCACGGTCCTTACAGAACATAAACTTTAGATTACATCTTATAACAATGCATCATGCTGGCACTGCCCAGCACGCAATGACTCGGTAGAGCACACGATATTTGCATGTCCCAACTGGAGTAGCTTCCGCGACGAGCTTGGTGCCAATTTTGGCCGCCAGCCTACCACAGATGACATACCCAACCACCTGCGTGGACCTGACTTCAACCTCCTCTCTGAGGAGAAGACCACGATGCTGGCAAACGCGGCGGAATCATTTAGGTTGTTCCCAATCCTTCCAACTCTCAACTCGCAATGTTCGCCGATGATACGACAATCCTTACACAAGACAGCTCTATAGACTCATCGAAACAAAAACTTCAATCTTTATTGAATGAAATCACTTCCTGGTTCCAAAAATGGAAGCTGAACCTCAACCCGACTAAGAGCGCGGCTAAAATATTCACCCTAAAAAGGTTCGAAAATCCTAAAAACATTTACATTAACAACCATGCATTACAGTGGAACAGAAAAAGACGACTCGATTAAATATCTTGGTGTTTTCCTCGATGAAAAACTCTCATGGAACATCCACATAAATAAAAAACTCACACAGGGCTATGCCAGAATGAGAATGCTCTACCCCTTAATAAATTTTAAATCTACACTCCAGATAAAATCGTCACTCCTTCTGTACACATCAATAATAAGGCCTTTGATATCCTACGCCTGTTCTGTTTGGGCAGCCGCGTCACCCACAAAAATAAAAAAGTTACAAATTTTACAAAACAAATTTTTGAGGATTTGACTCAAAGCTCCGTGGTTCATGAGAAACAGTCAAATCCATAACGATACGAGTATACCCTTCATTAACAAATGGATAATGACTCAATTTCAAAACTTTCACGCCAATCTAAAAAATTCGGACGTAGCCCGTTACTACAACCTAGGACAAAAAACACAAAACAGACGTCTGCGACCTCGACTCCCCCAGGACATTCTACAAACGGATAGCGAAGAAGATTCATCATCAGAAGAATAAAACATTAAGAACACACTTACACTATATATATCTATAATTTTACTTAACTGCATCAATGTTAAAAATCATGTACTTTGTATAACCCAACCCATTGTTAATAAATAATACTTGTTAAAAAACAATACTTGTTATAGCACCCAGTGTGCTGAAACATTTTAAAGTTAAATAAACGAAAAAAAAATATATCTATAAACGATACGGGCCGGAGGAGAAGTAATGCTAGCGTGATTCCTCCTCCGTCCCTCAATTAACTCGAAAATAAAATTATTATAAGTAATATTCATATAATAACCTCCCTGCATGACCCATAAACATTTTATTTTCATGAAATTGATTTCGTAGGATAGTCTGGTTGTTGGAAATTTACCTGCATAGTGCATTTTATGACCTTTCCCGTAATCGATTAACGTAGATGCGTGTCAGAAAATAGTATGTGTGGCTCGAGCGGTAAGATAATTTCAGTCTTGGGTGAAATAGCTCACTTCCCGCCTTTGTCACACAATATACTATTACTGTGTAGAAACTAAATAATTTTTTCAAAACGTAGGGATTAACCTAAGTATTTTTTTTTTATCTACTATAAGTCTCGTTTAGGAACTTACATTTGCCTATATTCGGTCACTGTGTCGGTACACCCATAAATACTTTCCAATCCTGAACATGTTAATTCGTATAAAAGTATATTATTTTTTTTCGTGTACAATTTTAGTATCTTTGAATTGTACATAAAACTCAACAAATACTTATGTATAGATGGGTCGTTACCAGAATGGTCGATTGACAAGCTCAGGGTGAGGTGATTCGGTATGAGAAAGGTAGATAATTTATTGTTATTGTTATTTTTTTATTGTGGGGACATTCCAACCAGCGGCGGGCAAAAGAACGTGCGTTTCATTGATGTGGGTATAATTTATTATTATTTGTGTAATTTATCAGGTTTCATAGCATTACGAAAACATGGCCTTCGGCATAATTTATGACACGTATATGATTGAGAGCCTGGGGTTCTATACCTTGGGTACATATACCTAAGTCCATCAAATACATTGTTGTCGAACACAAGGAATAGCTGCATGTGTTTGGGGTAAACCAGGTGTAAAAACGGTTCGGCCCTCGTGTAGTTAGGCCACAAGGAAAAAAAATAAAAGTCAACAGCTGCCAAGGGGCGTAATTTTACATGTGCGTTTTCGTTCTAATGTAAATGAAAAATTTGAGCGGTCTATAGCTGTGCTTCTCAAACTTTTATGTTCGTGGAGCTCTTACGTTTTTAACGGACGTGGTCCGAAAAATAAGAAATGTTAACAACATATTTTGTTTCTATTTATTTTATTTTATTAATTCAAAATGAGCAAAGCCTGTAACAGTTTTAAATCAAAACATTATAATAAAATAATTTAATAGATAGAAAGAAAAAGTAAACAGAGTGATATTAAATATACAAAAAAGCGAATAATTAATTAAGACTAATATTAACATAAATAAGGTTTATAATATTGATAAATTATTCACATTTAATAATTAATAATATAATTATAAAAAGACTCGACAAAGTTAAAATTAAATAAATCGACTTGTGTATCATTCTATTATAGGAGCATTTATTAAGTAATTAGTTCTATGTAATTGCGTATAAAAAGTATAAGTAGATCTTGTTTGACATTGAGGGAAGTAGAAATTAAGGTAATTTAGTAATTCACTAGGATTAATGATACCGATTACCGCTTTGTATAAGAACTTTAAATCAATTATATTTCTACTGATTGCAAAACTATTCTTATTTAAAGTGTCTAATAAAGGCTTATAATTATGGTGTATAACGTTGACGTGGGATAATGCACGTCTTGTACGATATAAAGCGAAAGAAGCAATTTTGTATACCTTCAAGGCATTGAATATGGGTAATTACAGAGGGCGACCAGATAATCAAATTTTATTCTTTGAATAGAATGTACTAGTGAAAAATATGCAAACTCATGAAAAATTATTCATCAATGATTTGTTTATAATTTGTGTTTTTATAATATAATCATAAACGACATAAGCGATAAAAGCTAATATCGTTTTTGACTACATAAAAAAACTTGCTAGATTAAATTAATTAAACTTAATTGATGATTATTGATTTAATTAAGATATGTTCATGAGTATAGTTTGAAAATCGCTGGTAGGTATACACATAGTGTTTTGGCAAAATAAATAAAATAGGCGGAATACTAGTATTATACAACATTTTATATTCATTCAAAATTCAGTTATTTAATAAATTTGATTTCTAAAAATATTAAAAACTTTGAAACTTTTTAAGTTTTATTATTATATTTTATATACATAATGACTTTTTCAATGACAATGATTTCGTCAAAAAATAATACAACCTAGTTATTGTATTACTGATAGTAAAATAAATAACTTAAATACCATTTAAGGGGCACCAGGCACCCCTTAAAATAAAATGCAGTTTTTTTTTTTATCATATTGTGAAGTAAATCGTCGAGGAATGATACTAATCCATTGTCACAATTTCTTTTTATAAGCATTTAAAGTTATCATCTTGACAATATACGTACAAATTATGAAAATGTGCAAATTATTTAGAGTTAAAAATTCATAAAAATGTTTCTTTTTAAATCTAATATTTGAAAATGTAATACAAGATTCCTCATAAGTCTGTCTACATTAATCTAAAAAAAAAATGTCCATAAGAAAGTAAAATTAAATTTTTATGAGCGTCACAAGTTCATATTTTTACAAGATTGGATATTCATTCGATTTCTCATATATCGATTTTGTTGTAATTCAAAAACGAATAACTGTAGATAATGCCCATACAGCAATTGTCAATCTATACAATTGTATAAATATTTGAAATAAAATATCTATACAATATTGTATGTTAATTTTAATTCTTTATATTTTTTTCGAGTTATTTGATAATGGTTAATAATCATTAAAAGTTCAATATTCATTTTTCAATCAAAATTTGTGATAACATGTACTTAAAAATGCAACAATTACTCAATATATTTAGATAATAATTTAATAAATATTTATTTCTCATAGTTTATTCAATATTTAATTTTCGTTTTCTGTTAATTTATAAAAAAGAATAAATAATTTTCAACGATAATTATTGAGATTAAATAAAAATTAAAATGTAACATTAGTTAATTAATTAAACTTAGATTATAGTTTATTAAATTTTGCCATGTTAGAAACTCATATTTTATTCTACTTTGATAATTATAATATTAAACATTTTAATTTCTATCAATGTGTAAAATTATAGTAATTATAATTATATATATTATGTATATAAAATAATAATCATATACTTAGATAAAGTATAGGTAGTTAAATAGTTAGACTTAAATATAATTGATACAAAATTGAAAAATATTAATTTTTATATATATTCATGTGTATAATCGCGTTTGACGTATTTGGTGTCTTATAATTTTTATTACTTAAAAATATTATATTATATTATTGTACTAAATTTCAATGACAACCTTGTGTGCAGTGTTAGGATACATCTAGATAAAATTATTTCTTTAATTATCTTAGCTAGATAAAAATAATTAACTCCTCTAATTATCTCATCTAGATAAATGTAATGGTTATAATAAGTGATAACTTATCTAGATAAATAACTGAAATAGCCAATAATTTACGAGAACCGAGTAGTGATTCCAAATTCCAATATTATTATAGTTAAAAAAAGAAATGTTTACTGAAATATTGTCAGTTTTATTTTGTTATTTTATTTTTATTCAAGTTGTATTAAAATTTAATTGTATATTATTTTAGTTGAAAAATGACATTAAGGATTTATTAATTAATAAATATTATCTAATTAATAATTACTAATAAATTACATTATTTATAATATAATTTTAAAAAAAATTATCTATTTTTTTATCTAGATAAAAAAAAATGATGTTATATTTTATCTCATATAGATAAATTTTGAATGAATTATTTGTTATTTTATCCAGATGATTTTTTGGTTATCTTTTCCCAACAATGATTGTGTGGCACGTACAATGCAAATATCTTAATAATATATATAACTGTGTTAATCGTCGTTGTCGATAATCGACATCGTTGAAACTGGAAAGACCTTACACAATCTTCGAACTGCGCGATCTAATAATAGTCGTATACGACATCAAGGAATTGTCGAAAGATTTTTATTATTTCCTATATTCTTCAATATCATATGACACGCTATCGAATTAAAAGTCGTACGAATTTAAAACGTTTGACTACTTTGTATGCCTCCATAGATATAATATCGTATTAATTAATATTTTATTAACTTCAATAATTGTTTACAATATATTTACAACTTTGATTATATAGATATATCTGCACACCACATCACTGTATTTGCTAAATAGGTAATTTAAACGTACTCGTATCCCAAACGTTTAAAAAATCACCTAATTAAAGTTTTAATTCTATTTCATTTGTACCTATTTAAAATTATAATTACGGGTATAATTTCGACGAGTTAGCTAATTTATTTGCAATTCAAATTTATTTGCACAACACCAGCAACATGTTCAAAGAAATCCTAGAATTCACATTTATAATATTATTAATTCTTTTGAACTCTTACTCAGCATTTAAAAAAAACTTATAGGCTAACTAAGAAAATGAAAAACATTTTAATACAACAATGATGTCCTTATCTGCAGATGAAAAAAAGATCTTCTGATTAAGTCGCAACAACAAAGGCAAGGTATTTAGATTAGATATCTACGACCTATCTACATATTAGGCCTATACAAACCCCTTTTATTTATACAATAATACGTACACGGTTCCAAAAAATAAATATTATTATATCAATTAGGTATATTATTAATAAATAATATCAGTAGGTAATCATTTATCACTCATTGTTGAAAACAAATTTTTTTACTAGGGAACATACAAGAATATTGTAATTTGTAAATATTGGCACCTGGATGAGACTTAAGATGTTTAGAAAATGATAAATTACTATTTAATTATATGTTTCATGTTTTTATGGTTAATAACTTTAGATTTTCCATTTTTTTTTCAGTTTTCTTTTCTATAAATATCAATAAAATGTTATTTGTTGAGCGAAAAAGCGTGAAAATTTAATAGAAGGCTCCTAGGTTATTGTATTGTTTCAAAGGCAGATGAAAAAAATTTAAAATCTTTAGTCAATGACCCACTTGTAACCTACTGTACAGCAGAGCGACATCCACTTACCCACCTTTTTGAATAATATAGTTAACAGAATAAAAAAATGTGTTGCTTGTCTTTTAATTTCACTTTACATCAAACTTTTTACGAATTATATTTTTGGAATAACGTATGAGGCACTCAGGTTAAAGTTAATTATTTTTAATCGAAGAAAAATTTTTTTTAAAAGTATAAAATAAAAAAAACGTTCTCTTAGCTCCTAGAATGCATGTGTTTTTTTATGGTGGATTTATATTATATTCTGTGAAAGATTTTAAAATTGTATTTTCTTAGATGGAAATAATCAAATATACGAACTTATTTTTCAAAGTTTTGTAGAATGTGTTTTAAGAAAATAGAATATTTACTTATCTCTTAGCATTTTTTTTTTTTTTTTTGTATTTTAGTGTGTTCATAAATGTAATTTTATCACTCGTTTATGCCGTGTTTGGATAACTTGTTGGGTAAAATATTCCCATCATTGTATGTTTAACAAAACAAACATACCAAACTATATTTATTAAATGTGCTAATTTTTTCTTAAACATATTTCAAATATCAATTTATAATAAAATCTAAATTCTTACTATTTACAGATCGTGATTTTCAAAAAGAGGTGCTCTATAGCCATTTGTATACTTTCAATATGTATTTTTTTTTTGTAATATATATGTATACTAATTTAGTAATTATTTTGTTTTAGATGCTGTTAAACAACAATTTAAGAATAAAAATAAAGTAAACATTTTTAATCGAATAAAAAATTTTACAAAAAGAATAAAATAAAAAAAAACGTTCTCCAATCCATTTATGTAGCACAAAACCTATAGCTGAGCCGGAGGAAACTTGAAAGAGTCCAACGACCGCCAGATGTTGTCCTGATGGTAATAGTAATTTATGGAAATATCATATTTAAACTGAAACATTTCTACAAATATCAATTAAATTTTATTCGTGGGTAAAAATGATTGAAAATGTAATACAAGGCCCTTACTATATTGTTACAATTATATTTGAAAAATATTAAAAATCCATAGTCGCAATTTCATTTTATAGGCATTTAAAAAGTCATCTCGACATATACGTAAAAATCATGAAATGTGCAAATTATTTAGGGAGTTATTAATATAATAAAAATGTTTCTTTTTAAATATTATATTTAAAAATTTAATAAAAGATTCCTCATAAGATTGTCTACATTTATCTTTAAAAAAAAAATGTCCACAAGAAAGTTAAATTAAATGTTTACGAGCGTTTTAAGTTCATATTTTTACAATATTGGATATTAACTCGATTTCTAATGTATCGATATTGTTGTAATTCAAAAACAAATAACTGTAGATACTAATCAATGAAAATTTTACTGAATGTTTATATTTTCATTTTCTATACACCATAAAGTTTTGAAAATATTTTGACTATTTTAGAGCTGTTTACGGATATTGTCAGTTTTTTTTTTTTCATAAAATATCAATAAAATCTTATTTGTTGGGGAAAAAACCGTGAAAATGTAATCCAAGGCTCCTGATTTAATGTTACAATACCAGTTGAAAAATATTAAAAATACCTAGGCACAATTTTTAATTATAAGCATTTAAAGTTCAAACATTGACAAAATACGGAAAAATCACGAAAATTAGCAATTTATTTTGAGTTGATAATTCATAAAAATTTTCTCTTTTAATCTAAGATTTGAAAATGTAATTCAAGATTATACATAAGTTTATATACCTTTATCAAAAAAAAAAAAAAAAAAAAAAATGTCTACGAGAAAGCCAAATTAAATTTTTATACAGCGTTTGAAATTCATATTTTTACAACATTTAATAATCACTAGATATCTCATGTAACGATATTCTTATTTTGTTGTAATTAAAAAACGTATGACTGTAGATACTTGAAAATTTCACTGAATGTTTATATTAGCATTTTCTATACACGATATAATTTTGAAAATAATTTGTCTCTTTTTGACCTGTTTACGGACATCGTCAGTTTTCAATTTTTTCTGTAAATATCAATGAAATTTTATTTTTTGAGTGAAAATATAATATAAGACTGCTGATATTTCGTTCTAATAGTAGTTGAAAAATATTAAAAATACCTAGGCACAATTTTTTTTTTATGATTATTAAAAGTTAAAATTTTGACAAAATTTATCAAATTTATAATTTAATAGTCATTTTGTAATTGAAAATGTATAAAATTTTCAACTTTTATAGCAAATGATTGAACATTTAAAACAAGATTCCACGTAAATAATTTATAATATATAAATTACTTTATTCATAATAATATCATAGGCCGACTGACAGTTTTCGCTCAGAATCGTTTTTTCTTATACAATGATATTATATCATTGAATTCGAATTTAACACCATCCATTACAATGAAACATTTGTCACCGACTGTACAGCAGAGTCACATCCACTTACCCACCTTTTTTTTTATTGATTTAACTATCAATTTTTTTATTCTTTCGTTAATTTTCTATTTTTTAACCATAATGTGTCATTGAATTTGCCTATACAAACCCCTTTTATTTATACAATAATACGTACACGGTTCCAAAAAATAAATATTATTATATCAATTAGGTATATTATTAATAAATAATATCAGTAGGTAATCATTTATCACTCATTGTTGAAAACAAATTTTTTTACTAGGGAACATACAAGAATATTGTAATTTGTAAATATTGGCACCTGGATGAGACTTATGATTTTAAAAATGATAAATTACTATTTAATTATATGTTTCATGTTTTTATGGTTAATAAACTTTAGATTTCTCCATTTTTTTTTCAGTTTTCTTTTCTATAAATATCAATAAAATGTTATTTGTTGAGCGAAAAAGCGCGTGAAAATTTAATAGAGGCTCCTAGGTTATTGTATTGTTTCAAAGGCAGATGAAAAAAATTTAAAATCTTTAGTCAATGACCCACTTGTAACCTACTGTACAGCAGAGCGACATCCACTTACCCACACCTTTTGAATAATATAGTTAACAGAATAAAAAAAGTGTGCTTGTCTTTTAATTTCACTTTACATCAAACTTTTACGAATTATATTTTTGGAATAACGTATGAGGCACTCAGGTTAAGTTAATTATTTTTAATCGAAGAAAAATTTTTTTAAAAGTATAAAATAAAAAAAACGTTCTCTTAGCTCCTAGAATGCATGTGTTTTTTTATGGTGGATTTATATTATATTCTGTGAAAGATTTTAAAATTGTATTTTCTTAGATGGAAATAATCAAATATACGAACTTATTTTTCAAAGTTTTGTAGAATGTGTTTTAAGAAAATAGAATATTTACTTATCTCTTAGCATTTTTTTTGTATTTTAGTGTGTTCATAAATGTAATTTTATCACTCGTTTATGCTGCGTGTTTGGATACTTGTTGGGTAAAATATTCCATCATTGTATGTTTAACAAAACAAACATACCAAACTATATTTTTAAATGTGCTAATTTTTTCTTAACATATTTCAATATCAATTTATAATAAAATCTAAATTCTTACTATTTACAGATCGTGATTTTCAAAAAGAGGTGCTCTATAGCCATTTGTATACTTTCAATATTTATTTTTTTTTGTAATATATATGTATACTAATTTAGTAATTATTTTGTTTTAGATGCTGTTAAACAACAATTTAAGAATAAAAATAAAGTAAACATTTTTAATCGAATAAAAAATTTTACAAAAAGAATAAAATAAAAAAAAACGTTCTCCAATCCATTTATGTAGCACAAAACCTATAGCTGAGCCGGAGGAAACTTGAAAGAGTCCAACGACCGCCAGATGTTGTCCTGATGGTAATAGTAATTTATGGAAATATCATATTTAAACTGAAACATTTCTACAAATATCAATTAAATTTTATTCGTGGGTAAAAATGATTGAAAATGTAATACAAGGCCCTTACTATATTGTTACAATTATATTTGAAAAATATTAAAAATCCATAGTCGCAATTTCATTTTATAGGCATTTAAAAATGTCATCTCGACAATATACGTAAAAATCATGAAAATGTGCAAATTATTTAGGAGTTAGAAATTAATAAAAATGTTTCTTTTTAAATATTATATTTAAAAATTTAATAAAAGATTCCTCATAAGATTGTCTACATTTATCTTTAAAAAAAAAATGTCCACAAGAAAGTTAAATTAAATGTTTTACGAGCGTTTTAAGTTCATATTTTTACAATATTGGATATTAACTCGATTTCTAATGTATCGATATTGTTGTAATTCAAAAAACAAATAACTGTAGATACTAATCAATGAAAAATTTACTGAATGTTTATATTTTCTTTTCTATACACCATAAAGTTTTGAAATATTTTGACTATTTTAGAGCTGTTTACGGATATTGTCAGTTTTTTTTTTTTCATAAAATATCAATAAAATCTTATTTGTTGGGGAAAAAACCGTGAAAATGTAATCCAAGGCTCCTGATTTAATGTTACAATACCAGTTGAAAAATATTAAAAATACCTAGGCACAATTTTTATTTATAAGCATTTAAAGTTCAAACATTGACAAAATACGGAAAAATCACGAAAATTAGCAATTTATTTTGAGTTGATAATTCATAAAAATTTTTCCTTTTAAATCTAAGATTTGAAAATGTAATTCAAGATTATACATAAGTTTATCTACCTTTATCAAAAAAAAAAAAAAAAAAAAAAATGTCTACGAGAAAGCCAAATTAAATTTTTATCAGCGTTTGAAATTCATATTTTTACAACATTTAATAATCACTAGATATCTCATGTAACGATATTCTTATTTTGTTGTAATTAAAAAACGTATGACTGTAGATACTTGAAAATTTCACTGAATGTTTATATTAGCATTTTCTATACACGATATAATTTTGAAAATAATTTGTCTCTTTTTGACCTGTTTACGGACATCGTCAGTTTTCAATTTTTTCTGTAAATATCAATGAAATTTTATTTTTTGAGTGAAAATATAATATAAGACTGCTGATATTTCGTTCTAATAGTAAGTAGTGAAAAAATATTAAAAATACCTAGCACACATTTTTTTTTATGATTATTAAAAGTTAAAATTTTGACAAAATTTATCAAATTTATAATTTAATAGTCATTTTGTAATTGAAAATGTATAAAATTTTCAACTTTTATAGCAAATGATTGAACATTTAAAACAAGATTCCACGTAAATAATTTATAATATATAAATTACTTTATTCATAATAATATCATAGGCCGACTGACAGTTTTCGCTCAGAATCGTTTTTTCTTATACAATGATATTATATCATTGAATTCGAATTTAACACCATCCATTACAATGAAACATTTGTCACCGACTGTACAGCAGAGTCACATCCACTTACCCACCTTTTTTTTTATTGATTTAACTATCAATTTTTTTATTCTTTCGTTAATTTTCTATTTTTTAACCATAATGTGTCATTGAATTTGCCTATACAAACCCCTTTTATATACAATAATACGTACACGGTTCCAAAAAATAAAATTATTATTATCAATTAGGTATATTATTAATAAATAAATCAGTAGGTAATCATTATCACTCATTGTTGAAAACAAAATTTTTTACTAGGAACATACAAGAATATGTAATTTGTAAATATTGGCACCTGGACGCTGGATGAGACTTAAGATGTAGAAAATGATAAATTACTATTTAATTATATGTTTCATGTTTTTATGGTTAATAACTTTAGATTTTCCATTTTTTTTGTCAGTTTTCTTTTCTATAAATATCAATAAAATGTTATTTGTTGAGCGAAAAAAGCGGTGAAATTTAATAGAAGGCTCCCTAGGTTATTGTATTGTTTCAAAGGCAGATGAAAAAAAAATTAAAATCTTTAGTCAAGACCCACTTGTAACCTACTGTACAGCAGGCAGAGCGACATCACTACCCACCTTTTTGAATAATATAGTTAACAGAATAAAAAAATGTGTGCTTGTCTTTTAAATTTCACTTTACATCAAACTTTTTACGAATTATATTTTTGGAATAACGTATGAGGCACTCAGGTTAAAGTAATTATTTTTAATCGAAGAAAATTTTTTTTAAAAGTATAAAATAAAAAAAACGTTCTCTTAGCTCCTAGAATGCATGTGTTTTTTTATGGTGGATTTATATTATATTCTGTGAAAGATTTTAAAATTGTATTTTCTTAGATGGAAATAATCAAATATACGAACTTATTTTTCAAAGTTTTGTAGAATGTGTTTTAAGAAAATAGAATATTTACTTATCTCTTAGCATTTTTTTTGTATTTTAGTGTGTTCATAAATGTAATTTTATCACTCGTTTATGCCGTGTTTGGATAACTTGTTGGGTAAAATATTCCCATCATTGTATGTTTAACAAAACAAACATACCAAACATATTTATTAAATGGTGCTAATTTTTCTTAAACATATTTCAAATATCAATTTATAATAAAATCTAAATTCTTACTATTTACAGATCGTGATTTTCAAAAAGAGGTGCTCTATAGCCATTTGTATACTTCAATATGTATTTTTTTTTTGTAATATATATGTATACTAATTTAGTAATTATTTTGTTTTAGATGCTGTTAAACAACAAATTTAAGAATAAAATAAAGTAAAACATTTTTAATCGAATAAAAAATTTTACAAAAAAATAAAATAAAAAAAAAAACGTTCTCAATCCATTTATGTAGCACAAAACTATAGCTGAGCCGGAGGGAAACTTGAAAGAGTCCAACGACCGCCAGAATGTTGTCCTGGGTAATAGTAATTTATGGAAATTATCATATTTAACTGAAACATTCTACAAATATCAATTAAATTTATTCGTGGGTAAAAATAGTATATACTGTATTTTTTTTGTTTCACGTAAGACTAACCAACTAAGTTATAGTGGTGGAAAACATTACAAATCGATGATCAAAAGAATTATGAACAAACTAATTTCAGATGAGTCATTACAATATTTTTCATATTCAGGAAAATGTGGCAAGAAGTTGAATTTTTCAAATTTAGCTGTTTGTTCTGTAGTTTTAGGTAAAATAATTTACAATATTGCCTTACATCTGATGATTACAGATATGTATAATAGCCATTTGTATACTTTCAATATGTATTTTCTTTTGTAATATATATGTATACTAATTTAGTAATTATTTTGTTTTAGATGCTGTTTAACAACAATTTAAGAATAAAAATTAATTTTTTGAAAGTGAAATGGAAGAGAGACCAAATATGTCCTAGCACAAGCGTCTTTTAACATTTTAAGAAAAACACAAGAAAATAACCTACCCTTTTATAACTATTGCAATATTATACTTATTTTATTTAATATTTGATATTTTTTTTAAATATAATTATATTAAGTATGTAATAAAAATATATTATATAATAATATATCAACAGCAGTATTAATAATGTTAAGTATCCCATTTTGTAATAATTATAATAAATATAACAATATAACTTTTCAACGCTTATATATTTGTTATTCACTGTAAGTCGAATTTAACTTTTAAATCTAAACATAAAAATATATTGATACCTATTATAGGTTATATAATAAGTGATAATCAATTTAATATGACTGCAGTATATATATTTAATTAGATATAGATATAGATATGTTATTAATTTAAACCTTAGATTGAAACAAATGAGTGTTATGAAATCATAAATTAATCAAAGGTATTAAATTTATTGAACACAAATACAAATACGATTTACCACACTTGTTGTTTGAAATAAATCATTAACAGTGTCTGAACTAGCTTAATAAAATGATCTTGAAAACTTTTAAATCTCCAAACAGTTAACTATGTAATATCACCTAAAGCATTTTTAACTGTGACTAATAATAGTATTCAAAATTTTTTCTTGAATCGTGAAAATAATGCATTGCAGGATGGTAAATATATTAAATTGAATATTTAAGCACAAATTAATTAAAACACACATTTTACATAAGATAAAATTTATTTATTTATTTATATATTTAAACCTACGTTATAGTAATAATTAAAGTATAAATAATAATATAAATATTAGATATTTATTTAATATTTAAAAAACCTAAAAATACATGATTTTTAATAATTATTAAAAATCTATGGAAAATTATTATTACATGTATGATAATGTAGATGAAATTTACTCATTAGTAAATAAACATTAATGGTTACGGAACATTTATTCAGCGTTAAAACTTATAAATACAACATTTGTTTACCAATATTGAATAAATACATCTAACCAATATTTATGTAATGTTAACTTTTAAATGTTTATCTCAAAATGTAAATGGGTTCAAAACATGATTAATAATAGTTGATTAAACATTTTACAATTGATAGTTGATCAAAATAAAATATTTATTAAATAAGTTAATTTTTATTCAAAATATGTTTAATAAACTTAAAGTTAAGGTTAGGTTAGGTTAAAGGTGGAACATGTTTAAAATAAAATGTGAGTAAATAAATAAATAATTCATCTTCAATTGCAAGGAAATCATAATCGCACAAATGCTTTTATGTTATAACATAACATTCCCTCATAGCAACTTTGTTTACAAAACTATAAAAAAAACTAATTATATATAAGAAAAACTATAATGAGCGAAAACGAACAGTCAGCCTATGATATAACTATGTATATTTGATGGCGATCCAATCTTGTAAAAATATGAACTTCAAACACTCATAAAAATTTCATTTGATTTGCTTGTAGACATTTTTTTGTTTTTTAATCTCGACTGTGTCACGTGTCTTCAATATTATATAATATTGTTTAACCAATAAATTATATTCTAATAAATAATAATGAATTGGATTATTATAATATTCAGTATATTTGTGTACCATTTACTTTAACAAATACATAAAAATAATTAAATTATTTGAGTGGATTTTATCATTAATTAAAGCATAATATTATACAAATATAAGGACCTACCTACAATAACTAATTGATTACAAAAATTTTTTTATAAATTGTAAGACATTTATTAAATTATTATGTTATTTGTTAGCTTAAAAATAGGTAGGTAGGTAAGTTATTAATTTTATATTAAAAAAAACTACCTAAGTTAAGTTGCTTTTATTTTCTAATTAATTCGTAACTTTTACAAGTTAAAAAAAAATAGAGGTTACTATTAACTTTGACTTAACTTACAATTTTTTGTACTAATTTAACGAGTTTAAAAAAATAGTTAATTTGCCCAGCCTCGTGAAAACGTAATGGGACCCGCCATCTAGCGGTGCGCCCGACCGTAAGTGACAAAACACGCAAAACGACCACAGAAGCCGGCCCAAGGAATGAATAGAGTGCGCGGCAGTGCACGCACTTATTGAGTAATCGGCCACTCACCGTAATTCACCACCTTTTGATACTAATAATATTGTTAACTATAAATATTTATTTATGTAATAATATAGCACACATTGTTCAAAAGAATAATCACCGAGTTGCGTATCATTAAATTTCTAATATTTTTTTCTAATCCAATTTAACGGAAACATGCTAAAATATTCTTGAATATGTTTTATGTACCATAAAATAAAATATTCTGTCCGGGACAAGTTCCCTTAAATCCCTCCGTAAAATATAGCTCTAATTGAATAATGTATTATTATTGTGCGCGAGTACTGTAAGGTGCGACGACGACGGCGAACGGTAGCGAAATGATCGCCAAATAGTCGATACTCATACACAGCGAGTTAATCAATCGTAGAGGCGGTTGGGAAAAAGAATAGGTCACTATCGTGCTTAAAAAATAATTGTGATTTTCAGGTTAACATTTTTTTAGTTATAGAAAAACTTAAGAGAAATTTTGTATTACATTTTTAAGGCTAAGATATAAAAATAAAAATTACATGAATTTATAACACAAAATAATATGCAAATTTTAGTGAATTTCGTGAATATTTTAACTATAAACGCTTGACTATATTGTATTTTCGATACTTTTTAAATTATATACTATGAACAACTTATGAGTACCCTTGTACTCAATTTTCCAACTTTTAGAAAAAACTACACAAAATCAAAAATGTCATTATATTTCTAAACTACGTAAAAAGCGTAAAATTAGAAGTGAACATTTCATGAATCTACGGTTATTTGATTTAGTTATTGGAGTTACCAAAACCAAAAAACAATATATATTTTGTCAAAAACTGCAGGTGTTGCGTAATAGAATTCCGGTTTTTTCTTAATTTTTACTTTTTCTCAATTATTATTAAGAAAAATAGGTACCGGTAATTTTCAGGTTTGAGGAAAATGTGCAGAGCTAGAAAATCGTTACTGCAGTTCTAACAAAGGACGCGGCCACCCAGTTGGATTCTTTTCCGTTGACGCCACCTGTGCCGATCACCAACCACCAATTTTATGTGAGGCTGTCAATACTTTTGACAGATCTAGAACAATAATTGTTCCCCTCGAAAAAACGACGCATGCGGACAATTGGCCCCCGTCATAATTTTATACACGATTGGCCTCTAGCTTGAAAGATAATTACAAAATAATTTTTTAGTACAGTTAGTATTGTACCTAATGCTAACTTTATAAATTATAACTCATTAAAATTCGTATATCTATTGTGATATATATTGAGTATTGACAATAATAATACTATATTCGTAGACATGTCCCCACCCATTATTTTTTAAACTTTATTATTGACTGATAATAATGAATTTAATAATACAATTTTATTTATTATTTAATATTAAATTATTTTTTTTTTTTATTAAAATATAAAATATGCAGCATTTTTTATATTTTCATAAATATAGAATTGATTATAAATGTATAGTATGTTTTATCCACTGAACTATTTGAAACAATAAAAATTTAAAAAAAATAAGTATAAAAAAAATATAATAAATAATTGATAAAAATTGCTAAAAATTGCTAATATTATATTAATTATGCGTACATCGAACATGTTAATTTTTATTTTCTATAGGAATATAATATGTATTTTGACGTCATTTCATTTTCTTCTTTGTATAGTAATATGTACCATGCACGTTTTTCAGATTTTTGTCATTAATTATTAAGAATATTGTAATAATGTAATATATTCAAGATAATTTGTTTTACACATTTGTTGATTATTTCATATTTTTACATATCTTGAAAAAATTGATATTCATTGCACATTGATTAGAAATTAAATTATATAATATAGTATTCAGAATAAGCTTGCGCACTTTTGCGCATTCAACTATGCCGCTAGAAGGCTGTGACCCCTTTGGCGAAAGTCAGCGACGGGTAACGGCAGCGGTCGACCACTGACGACCAATCACAGTGCATCTGATTCTTGTTAGGAGGACCGGACCCTTTCAAGCAGCTCAGTTGAAAATGCGAAAGTGGGCAAGCTTATTCTGAGTAGAGTACTTGTACTGCTTTTAAAACATTTAAGATGATGCCACACCCGCGTGTGATGTATCCGTCTTACAAACGTGTAACTTACCAAATTTACGCTCAGCAGTTCAAGTTCTATGCTGTTAGCTTACGGATTACAGTAAATCGACTTATTATAAAAATGGATGGTAAGAATATGTTTTGATGGAATTTTTTTTACGATAATTAAGTTTTTAAGTGTGTTATGAGCATTTTTAATTTACCATTTATTATAGGTACACGCATAACTCACTTAAAAACTGAATTATTGTAAAAAACTTTCATAAAAACACAGATAATGTTCTTACCATCTAGTTTCATAATAGGTCGATTCACTCTAATTTGTAAGCTAACGGCATAGAACTTGAACTGCTGAGCGTACATTTGGTATATTATGCGTTTGTAAGACAGAGACAACACATTCGGTGGCGCGGCGTCCTCTAAATAAATTCATAATATTGTCAAGCAATTTCACTAAAAAAATATTTGTTTTGCATTATGATATAAGAGTAATATTAATTAACATACTATGTACTAAATGATGCAATTGTGTAAGTATCTACATTTTTTTAAATTTTTTCCGCATATTTATTGCATATTTTAATGATTTTTACTAATTATATTATTATATAGCTGTATACCATGAAACTTTTTATTGCATAAAAATCAGTGCACTAATTATTATTATAATACTATATTAGTATATTACTATATTAAAACAGCAAATATTATGTTAAAAGACAATACATACTCACAATATGTACCAAACATTACTGTGATATTGACGAGTTACTAATATTAGCTGTATTATACTAATAATTGGAAGATAAGAAAACAGTTTTAAATATTTATCTATTGCATGCGAACATTAAATGTGGAATATTAATATAAAATTAAATCAAAATTAATATTATTTTTTGACAACTTACAAGCTGTATTTTTGATAAATTAGGTAATACGATTTGACCAATCAACATTTTTACACATTTTGACCAACTTTTCGGATACAATAAAATATAAATACAAAGGTGGATTTTTATGATAGTGTCATGGAATAAAGTTTAGTAAATAACTTAATGATTCCACAAATTGACAAGTATTTATGAATTTAACCATCGATATTTTTTGTATACATAGACTTGATATTTTGTTCAAAATAATATGTATACCAAACACAACATTTAAATACCTTAATTTAAAATGTAAAACATAATATATAAATTAAATCAGCATTCATTTTCCAAGAAAATAATATCGTGACAAATGAATAAGAATGTTTTTATTTAATAATAATAATATTTAATGTTTTGTTATTTGAAAATGCATAACTAATAGGGAGTAGCGTATATTATAATTTATATTATAAAATATACAACATTGGGCAGAAAATATAATATAATATAATTATACATATTCGTCTCATATTTTGTAATTTTTAACGTTTTTGCAATTTTTGTAATTAATTGTAACCTACCTAGTACCTAAGCAAGTATACATGTACTATGTACGTAAATATGTACCTAACCTAACGCTGCCTTAGTGGAGTGCTAACCTACTCGGTATTAATTTTTTGTATCGTATGTTGGCCACAAACACAATATAAATAAACGTACACAAGAAAGTTATTCATATTAATTATTATAATAAATAAATAATTATAGATATACTGGCTCAATAGTATGCTGCCTAGTTATTAATTTTCTTATTAATGTTATTACCGTATTAATTTTGTTAAAAATACATTTGTCTAAAATAATACATCAGTTTTTAATTTCGTTAATAATATTTTTATTTTCAACATAAAACAATTACACTTTTTAAATTCATAGACGTACGCACATCAAAAATGAATACAATTATTAACGAAGGATTATATCTTTTAGCAGGCCACAGACTGAAGACTGAAATATTTTTATGCATCCAAAGTAATTAGTAAGCCGAAAATGTGCGAATGCCGTGCTGCGACAAAATTAAAAAAGTGAAATTAATACCTATTCAAAGTTAAATTTAATATTTATTTATTTATATTAAAAATGTTTTATTGATCTATGTAAATCACAATATTATTGTAGTCGACCGGCGTTCGTGTGTTCTCGCTTGCGATGTGGAGTAGGCCTACAGGGGACACCACAATAAAAAAAACGCGCCACGTGTAATACCTCATTCTTTTAAACAACATATACAAAGTAATATTATTTGTCGTTTAATGAGCATAGGTGGTGTGGAAACTTACACGACGCTACATTCATCCTATACATCGAGTAAATTGAAGTAATATAGATAACACAAATAATAATAATATAAAAAAAACCCGTATAACATAAGACCGTATTAGAGATTAAAGAAATATACTTTTAGAGCGATACAGATTACAGGTAGTTTAAGCGCAAATTTACTTAACCTCGGGGGCTGGAGAAATGTTCAAACATTTTCCTTTATCACAAAATCACATTTGGAAAATTATTGTTTTCTTATCATTAGTGTGGTGCCATTTTAGGTTATACGTGGAGGTATGTAAAAAATTTAAAAACACAAATATTTTGTGATAAATGATAGATACCTATTATCATACTATATTCAATAATCAATATACTTCAATAAAAAATTATAAGCAAGGGGAAAATGTCAACGTGCTCACTCCATTCATAGGCAGTCTTTCGTCCTGCCTAATATAAAGAGAAAATGTCGTTATCCTGTGATCAAAGTTATTTCGTCAAAGTTAAATAGTCATACTAATATTATGAATAACTTGTTCTACACAACACATTAAATAAGCTAAAGATTATTTCATATTATTATTATTATATTATAGCTGGGAACATAATAGCGAAGTACCTACTTTATTCCTCAATATACAATATATACGTATAGTATAACATAGTATAAAAATACACATCATTGTAAAATCAATACATTCATCGCTCCGTTCAGAAACTAAAATGTAAATATTTTTTTTTTTTTTTTATTGTTCTTAAACCCGGTAAATTGTATTTATTGAGAAATACAATTTATGTATATACACAGGAAAAGTACTAAAAAACAGAAGTTGAACACATTTTTTTAGACCCCCCCCCCCTTGAATAAATCTTGATTTCGCCACTGAATTAAAATATATTGAAGTGAAACCACTCCCAAATTTCTCACCAGGATTAGTTTTTATAATATAATCGTAACATAATTGTAATGTATTTTCTATGTTTTTCCATATCAATAAATTAAAATATTATTTTACATGAGTTTTCCTAGCCTAAATAAACACAACATTTAAAATTATAACTGATATGCTACTTTTTTGGTACTCATTAATGTTATAAAGTCTAATATCCTAATATTAAAAATATATACTATATAGATATATACGTGGCAATTACGTGCGTCCCGACGAGATTTTTGCAACAATTAACAGTGAACTAGTGAAGCGTAACCGCCTCGGGGCACTCGGCCATATGTAATTATTGCACTGGTTGCCGTATACCGCCGCCGCCTCGGCCACCGCACTCCGCCACCAACCCACCGGCGCAGAACCGGTCGGCCCCTTTGACACCGGGGCAAGACCCCGTTCGACCTAAAATGACCTTTCGGTTTTCGCCCAAATGTTTTAAAACTACTTTCCCTTTTTGTCCAAGAATATTATATAGCACTTTTCAGCCACATTTTTATAACACATACTTTGGAAAACACTTACTTTAAATTATATCTAACATAATAATAAATTTGATATATTTAAATTATTTATTTGGGTAAATTAGTTTTATAAAGCCATTTAGCATTACCCAGAGAGTACCACGAGAAGACGGCTTCTATTACTCACCAAAAATGTATTGTGTTTGTTAATTGCACATTAATATAATTTTTATATAATGTATGTAAGTTTTTATCAAAAATATAAATCGTCAAAATATTATTACCTATTTGTTAGTTTTTATATTGCTGTATTTTCCTCATTTTTTCGCTGTCGATCTATAATTTTTTTATCTTTGGGTCACCTTTGTAAATGAATACTATTTAATTTTATGTAGACCTTGGTTTGAATTTTTATATATATATCTATATATAACTAACCTATTCGTATCACTATTAAAATGATATCAATTCCTTGTTTCTTATAAAAATCTATTGATTTTTCCAATTCAGTAGTATTCAAACTATCAAAGTGTTTTTATTTAATATTTTGATTTCTGTGACACTCCGTTCAAATACTATGGACTCTGATTCAAGTAAATGTATGCATATATTTAATATTAGTACGATTTTTTTTTTTTAGTCTTAGTAGTACATAATTATTTTCACACAACGCTAGAAAACTTATTAACGTCTTCATGCGGTGCTCATAACAATTTTGAAAATAATTGGAATTTTGACAGGATATGATGAGATTTACGATAGAAATTTTTGTTTTTTAATGGTTGCTATGAGTTATATATAAAGATAAAATAAGTGTAAATCCCCGAAAGTATCTTCTTGATACCATTATATAATAGGGCGGGTCTGGCGTTGGAATGTGCAGCTGCAGCTGGCTTCAACAGCGTCTTTGTTACCAAAAAAAAAGGACGAATCGGTCCTTAAAACGATCTATACATGTTACCCCAAAACCACCCAGTTAGCTATCAGACGACAATAATATGTATTACCTACGGGCTACGGTTATATGTTTTTGAATTACAACAAAATAAGAAAATCATTCCATTAGAAATCAATGTGTTAATATAAATATATATATATAATATCTCGCACATAAAATGACATCGAGTTGAAATCGAAGCACTCCTTTTGGTAGAAATATTGTATACGGAATAATAATAAAAACAAAATATACCTTAACACCAATATAAAACCACTAGCTTCCTCGCTCCGCTCAGAATCTAAAATATATTTTAATAGATAAAATACAAACACTTGAATAGATTGCTTGTTGCTTACCGCACGCGTCCATATAGCGACATTTGCAGTTCAAAATGTTTTAATTTTCAATGTTTGATCAACGATAGTATGGTATTAAATATCGTCATGATAATCTCGTCCGTATAAGTTTTTATTTATACATCTGAATTAATTTTTGTATACTAGTTATGTATTAATGTATTGCAAAACGAATATTTTATTTTAATATCGAAAATACGGAGACTAGATTTGTTTTTTAACATTATTTTTAATTGTTTACCTATATATACCTAATACATTTGGTTTTTTAATATTTAATGTTGTATGATAGTTAAATGATTTAAACTCGAGGAAATGATTAAATTTGATAATGTATGCTGGGAAGTAGGACACCAAATTTAATATTCCCCGACTATTCTCGGTCTAGTACGACATTTCCCCCCATTTTTTTTTAAATTAATTATTGACTAATAATATTGAATTAAATAATATATATATTATTTACTATTTAATATGAAATTTTTTTTTCAAGTAAAATATAAAATATATATTTTTTTCATAAATATAATTGATTATAAATGTACATATTTGATCAACTCCACTACATTTAAACAATAAAAATTAAAAAAAAATAAGTAGATACGTGTAACATAAAATAGAATTAATGTTTAATAAAAATGGTTAAAAATAATACATTTTGTAAAAAACATTTGAACTCTGATAAACAACCTACACGGGGATTATTACTTATTATTAACACTACATAATTACGATAATTCCAAGTTATGATAATAAATTAGTCAAATTTTACGAATTTCATTTAATTTTTCACAGAATATTTTTTTATAATTTATTCAGTTATTAAATATGAATTTTACAATTATAACAATTATTGTATATTCTGTCACTTTAAAACCGTGAGGGCCCCCGGTCTAAGACGTGTACCTTGAACTTTTAGTGGTGTTTAGTCCCCTCAAACCTGAGCGAGATTCTCAAAGTTTTTGAGGCCGTGGCCACCCATACCGTCACCAGGGGTTTTGACGACCCTTTTGAAAGAATAATTACACAAAATAGCTTTAATATCTATGTTGGCGACAATCAATAAATTGTAAGCAACCCACAGTTCGAGAATTGATGTTCTGGAAAGTCTTCAACTACCTATTAGAATGATTAACCAATAGTTTAAAAAAAAATATAATTGACGAGGACAGACAATTAAACAGTTACAATAGTTATTAAAAATGTTAAAATAATTATAGACCTCAATGATTTTCATTTTAAATTAATATAGCATGGGTTTTTTTTCAGTAATCATAAAATTGTATATGTCAGTTCAATTATTAAAAAAGAATACAAATGTTTTTAAATATATATATCATTGAAATAATATTAATATTTTTTCCTTTTTTATTTAGCCAAATTTTTGTACTTTTTGTAATTTTGCCAGGAGAATTTATTTATTATTTTTCATTACCTAATTCTATAATGCAGATAAATAGCAAATTTTTTTTCTGATACCAAAACCTCAAAATCATAAATTTGGCACATAGGATATTTTTTGTGTCAACAACATTGTATTTAATAACTTTTTATGTGCCATCATAAAAATGCTAAAAAATGCCCACGAAACTGGAAAGTGATTCAGCGAGCAAATTATCTATATCGTGGTTTTAAAATAATAGGTATATCTAATACGACTCCTCCAACACTATCTCGGGTAATAAATTATTATTTTTATATTTGTACACAATTTATTATTCCAACAACTATTATAGTTATCTATATAAGTATATGCCTTATAGCTTATAGTATAGTTTATTTATCTCTGTATATAGAAAATATTACGATTATTAATTGTATTGATTAAATAATTATTATTAATCACGTCATTATTTAGTGTTGCATTAAATACCAAATTGAAATTAAATTTATTTTATAAGATAAAATTATATTAGATTTTACAGCTCGTGATATTTTCGTTTCTCATCTGTACGAGATCAATTTTATAATTTATTATATTATAAGTAATAATAAGTAATAACATTATCTAATCGGGAAAAAATAATGACACTAATGTTATTTATAATTAGTGTAAGATAATTTTCGACGACTCCGAGTAACAAATTTTCCTAAATTAATCTGTAAAATTAAAGTATTAGTTGGAAAATTAATAGTCAAACATGTTTATTATTTATTAAACAAATAAATAGAATAAGCGGTACCAACAAAATAATAATGAATTATAGGTACCTACCTATTCGTATTAGATATATATATTTTTTTAAATAAGTGTGTTTGAATTATTTAAATGTTTATACTATAATATAACGAATAGACGTTTTTATGTATACTGACATACTGTAGATTTTATTTAATTGAAAGTCATAGGTTTTTTATTCTTTTTTTTTGTGTCGTTATCGCCTTTTGGGACACCCGTAAATTAACAAAATATTCTCATAAAACGATTTTCTTATTTTGTTCTTATTTAAAAACCACGATAAACTGGCGTAGGTATACTTGCCATGTCTCCTACGTTTTTCCATACGTATAATTTGGTAAATATTATTCATAGGAAGTTTGATGTTAAATTTTGAAGGTCAAATTTTGAGAAAATTCGTTTCTAGGGTATCAAACAAACAAAGTTTCGCAGTATATT